>OY757010.1:86229977-86517572 GCA_963580285.1 Lucinisca nassula | reverse complement strand
CCAGATTAATGTGGAAAATGATCATACCGACGGTAACGGGCCTCCGTGGCCTAGTGGTTAAGAGTGCTGACTCTTGATCATTAGGTCTCTCACCGCTGTGGTTCGAGTCTCGCTCGGGTCATATGTGAGACGCCAAGTTCTGCAACGGAAGGTAAGGTGGTTTTTCTCCGGGTACTCTGGTTTTCGCCCATCTCTGATTAACGATCGCTCGATACGGGTGAAATAATCTTGAAAAGGCCGTAAAACCAAAACAAAAAAAAAAAATAAAATAAAAAAATACGGACGGCAGGTAATGACCTAATTTGGCGTTATTACGTAAAGCTAGAACCTAAAACCACTTCCCATCACGTGAACAAGTCCGTGAAATTAAGACCCCACTAAACCCCATTTTATATAAAGAAAACTGGGGTTTACGGGGAAAAACATTAATTTCCTTAGTTCTGCTCCAAGACATAGGCTGTGGGTACTCGTTAGAACCGCCTCAATGAGGCGGTTCTAACGAGCATCAAAAACCTATGTTTGGAGTATAAATAAGAAAAATATCACAAATCTTCATCAGAAAAAGATGCCTTTTTTAAGGTTTGAGAAATTTACTATATCCCACGGATGTGTTATCCTAATGCCATATTAAATGAACTTATTTTCTCTGAAATTCTTGTGCCGACATTTTGGAGAGTTTTGAAAAGGTTTGAGGGTCACTGATGAGGCCTTATTGGCCGAAACTAGCTATTCTGGCCCAGAAAACATGTACACTCCATATGTTCCAGTTTTGTGGTGCATTCCTTGCTTCCAAAGGATATACACTTTCGGATGAGTCTTTAAACCTAGGTCCCGTCTCCGTATGGCCTTAGCTGTTGGTGGGACGTAAAACTCAAACACTCACTCACTCACTCACTCCAAAGGATAGCCATTTCTAGAACATATTTAACGTCACTATAGCTGGTGTCTGGGAATGTGTGGAGGTCGTAAAATGTCTCCCTGCCCAACATCATAGTGTAGTTTATATTTTCTTGCCCTTCCAGTGGTGAATTTTGAAATTTTTGAGGGTCACTGATGAGGCCTAATTGGGCAAAACTAGCTAGTCTGGTCCAGAAAACATGTACACTCCATATTTATCCCCACGTTTTTCGAAGAAAAGTGGGGATATTGTTATCGCCTCCGTCTGTCCGTTCGTCCGTCCGTCCGTCTGTCCGGCTATCTTCTCCTACACCGTTCATTGGAATTCAACCAAATTTGGTGTGTGAGTTACATACATGAATGGCTTCTGCAAGAGCACATTAATTTTTGGACCAGCCCCCAAGGGTCCCGTGAAGCGGTCAAAACGTGGGGATTTGCGATGGCGCGCCATCGACTGCGCGATCTAGTTTACAGTTTTGTGGTGTATTCCTTGTTTCCAAAGGACAACCCTTTCTAGAACATATTTTAGAACTAAGAAGATGAGAGAAAGTACAAAAAGGGGACAGGGAATTATTGAAAGGTTGTGTTAGTGCTTTTCAGTTTAGACAACATACGATAGAAGTTGGTCTTCTGTCTTTCTCGACTGGTAGGCGAGTATCTCTAGCAATGTTAATAATAAGACGATTCATTACGATAACAGGTCCGTGCAATGAACGCCCCTTTAAACCCAACTTTATAGAGAGAGAACTGGGGGTTACAATATTTTGTAACTGGGTATACAATTTGCTGCGTCAGCGTCAATGCATCGCAGTGATGTTGCATTGACGTTGACACGACGTTGTTTAGACGTTGTATGTCTGTTGACATGGAGTTATCTGCACTTTATGTTTACATACACTCGATTATTGCTCGCCAAAATATCTCGTATGATAATCGTCGGCCTCAGTACCTCAGTCGGATGCGCGTCTGACTGGGTATACAATATTTTTCTCATTCCTGCTCCATGACATACGCCGTGGGTACTCGATAGAACCACATCACTGCGGCAGTTCCAACGAGCACCAACAGCCATGTTTGAAGCATAAATGAGAAAACTAGCACAATTTTTCACCAGAAAAGTAAATATTATTAAGATATGAAAGAATGCACAAAGTCATACGGGTGTAACATCGTATTGGCTAATAGACGATGATAATCAATTTAAAAAAAAAAATAATAATAATAAAATTCTTTCATGGGAGGGCAGAAAACAAACTGTAGTAACAATATACATGTATTTTCTACAAGATGTGCCTTTTATAGCTAATGGTACAAGTCTACTGCACTATATGTGTGGCAGATAGTCGACGGAAAACAGAACCCTGACACCAAACATAAACATTAAGTCGGAATAGGCCTCATGAATCATCAGTGTTTGGGTAAAAGTAGTTATATGTAGAACATAGAAGTGTAGGCAATGATCAGGAATCGACACAATTTACCCACAGCTCCCACCAGAGTTACCAAAGGGGAAAGAAACACAAACATGAAACAACAGACCCTAATGGAAACATCAATAGCGGAAAGCCAAAAGGACAGTAACTTTTCCACAAAATGGCCAATTCGATATCCAAAACAAAATAAAATAAGCGATACAAACACTCAAAGACAAACCATAACAAAAATAAACAACGACAGAAGAACCGCCTTGGAGCGGTCAGTGAAACGAATTCCACTGGGCTGGGCGAGAGAGGGGCTTTAATCTTAAAGAATTTATCTAACCTGTTGTTTATGAGTGAAATGTATCTCTCGCTAAGCACTTTATTCATAGAAACAAATTTGTTTTCGTATATACAATATTTTGCTAAAACAGAGAGAGAGAGAGAGAGAGAGAGAGAGAGAGAGAGAGAGAGAGAGAGAGAGAGAGAGAGAGAGAGAGAGGGAGAGAGAGAGATGTAATTGACCACTTCTGCTTTACCACCGTGTGAAAATAGTATTTTACGATCCTCTAGCGATATTTCTGGATTTACATTTGTGGTCAACCATGATTAAAGTTCAGTCTAAAACGTTCTTACTTTTGGGCATCTAAGAAATAAATAATGGATTTTTTCTGGTTGTTCATTACAGTAACTACAACCCTGATTTTATTAATTTTAAATAGAAATGAATGTGTTACTAAATTTTTATTATTGATTTTGTATTGAAAGTCGCGTAGTTTTGTCTCGTGAAATGTCTTTAATGCTCTTTTTCCACTCTATCTCCTATCTCCGTTTGCCATTTTGTTTGTGCAATGTATTCGTTTACTCTAACCAAAATATCATAAATAGTCTACTCCCTTTCTTTGAACTAATCAAGTCTTGAAAGTATATGTTACAAACTACATTTTGTTTAAATTTAACAGCAAATACACGATTCATGTGAATTTGATCTTTTCATACTTGAGAAATACTATTTACTACATGGTGGTAGTCTAAAAATGTGGCCCTTATATCATATTTCGCCTTTAACTGTTCAGAACTATAAAATACCACTTCCTCACTAGTAAGATCGTAAATTGCTCTTATGCCCATATCGCACCTATTTCTTAAAAACAATTTCCCATTACCAATGTGGTCTTTATGTCATAATGGGCATATAAGAATTTGCTTTAGGTTTTCTACGGGGACAGGTTTACAAAATTCCGACAAGCAGAAAATCCTTCAAAAAATGGATTTTTGTAGGTTGAAACTAAATTTCGCCGCATAAGATTTGGTTTGGACATACCTTATGATCACAAAATACTCAACAGCCTGGGAGCGCAGATCTTGTGACACTCATGTGATTCTGCTTGTTTATGACCTTACCAGATCATGATTAAATGGTCAACAAATAGATCTTATCTTGGGTTTAGCATGACCTTTGGCTAGGTGAATCACATGAAGCTTCTTCGCAAGCTACTGGTACATGGATTAACTATCCAGTGAATTAAGTCTTTTCTGATTGAGAGAAGTCAGACAGTTGCACTTGAATGTGAGTACTCAGATGAGGTTCCAGTTACTTCAGGTGTACCACAAGGATCAGTTCTAGGCACAATATTATTGTTATTATACCTTAACGACCTACCCGACAATGTGTGGTCCCGGGTTCGCCTATTTGCTGGTGACACTGGGGTGTACCTGACCATAATTCTCCCTGATTATTCGGTCACCCTCCAGAGGGACTTAGACCGCCCCATCATAGAATCTCACTGGGCCATGGAATCAAAACATAGATAGGCGGCATAATGCTGCGTTTTACCAGATCTGCACTTCTTGTTTAAAATGCTGGTATTTAAGTGTTAAACTAACAGTTTTAGATTACAACTAGGATGAAAATTATTTTAGCTGCCCTTTATATTACAGCGAAAGTAACCTTTTGTGAACGGAAAAGAAATTTATGAAAGTACTTTTATCTCAGGACATCTTAAGTTTCCTCAATACATTTGCACAAGAAAAATATAGATGAAAGATTTGCAAGTTGATTTTCCCCAAAATATAATCCTGATTTCCGTTTAAAAATCCATGTCCCACAAGAAAAAGGTTTGGAGGTATAAACGGTTATTACAGCAAGTACTTTCTTGCATTAGCAACATCCCTGTGCCTTTGAAAATAAATGAAATTCTGTATTTTTCACTTTTACCAGGAAAAAAGGAAACCGCTTTATAGACTTTTTAAAAGTTACTAAAACAGCTGCAGATCAATAGTTCACATCAAATACTAACGAGTCGGTCAAAGCTTTCTATCAAAAAGGCTACCTGAATTGAAAACCAGATTTTTTTGACATGTTTATTCTCGATGGGCGCCATCATCTCCTTTTCTTGCGGTAAATCTGAACTGCTGAGATTTCATCAATTATGCCTTCCACATTTTATTTTCTCCATCATCAATGAAAATACCTTGAAAAGTCAGCTATGTAGCCTTCTTCCTGCGTATACCATAATGAAATCGCCTATCTTGGAAGCCTGTCATCACTGATAAATTAGTGTAGCTGTCAAATTGAAGAGATTTCCATCTTGCCAAATGCAAAAACGTATTCATACGCCTTGGAACTAATTTCCCACCAAAAAAAAACAGTAGTACACCATTGCTTTAAATTTAAAACATAATATTCATATTTGAAACTGTCTTGCGCTACTTTCACATACTTTCTAACATAATTTGTTCGTTAATTCATGAATAGTATGCCTTCATTTCTGAACTAGTTTCTACGTGTAACATTGTCCTGTTTGTGTTGTTCACCCCTGTTCCCAAGTAAACAAGTTGAAAAGGGTAGATTTCTTTTTTAACTTCTTTCAGCAAAACATATTAAAAGTATTGGGCTTCTATGAAATTTTACCAACCCGCACATTGGTAAGTAGGTGACACAACAGATCATTAATTGGATTAGATAAATATGTCCAAACATCAATTATCTGTTTATGGTGACTCATGTGAACAGAAAACAGCGTGTTTTTGTTAATGGTGAATCTTCAGTATGGGCGCCAGTTTTGTTTGGAGTCCCACAAGGGACTGTTCTTGGTCCTCTATTGTTCTCCCTGTACATCAATGATATTTCCTCTGACATTGACTCAGAAATAAGACTTTTCGCAGATGACTGTGTTTGTTACCGGGAAATTAGAGATACAGATGACTCATTGAAACTTCAGGCTGACATAGATGGATTAGGATGTTGGGTCCGAAAATGGGGCATGAGATTTCAGCCAGTTAAATGCAATATTATGCAGATAACAAGGAAGAGATCTAATAAAGTTGAGGCTTCTTACACTTTAGAGGGAACGGTCCTCGAAAATGTGAATTCCATTAAATACCTTGGTGTGACAATCACTCACGATTTGAGATATGCAATATGTGTACAAAGGCGAATAGAACTCTTGGATTCCTGAGGCGAAATCTTCATCAGTGTCCCCAGGATGTGAAAGAGACAGCATACAGGGGACTTGTTCGCCCAATCTTGGAATATGGTAGTTGTATCTGGGACCCAAGCGGAGTGGTCCTAAATGAAGAAATTGAAAAAGTTCAGAATAGAGCGGCTAGATTTGTAACTGGAAATTACTGCTTTGAAACTGGGAGCATGACTGGAATTCTAGGAAAATTAAGATGGGAGTCTCTCAAGAAAAGGAGAAGAGACAGTAGGCTCATACTCTTATACAAAGGTCTAAAGGGTGCTGCCAGCATTCCAACAGATGACCTTGTTCCCCCGGCTAGGCACTGTAGACAGCGCCATTCAATGACGTTTCAGACCCTTACTGCAAGAACGGATATTTATAAAGAATCGTTCTTCCCCCGAACCGTTAGAGATTGGAATGCCCTTCCGGATTCTATTATTTCGACGGCGGAAGGTGCTGATGATTGTGTAGCTAAGTTTACATCTTTGGTTAGAGCTAGGGACTAACTTCCCATATCACAGGTCCTGGTGTATGAATGTCATTTGACGTGTCACCAGTAACAATTCTGATTCTGATTCTTATGTAACAAATCAATGGGTAAAAATCACTGCTATAACATAGCAGTTATAGGAAATGATCAGAAGCCTTTTGCACAAAAATCCTGGTGCTGAACAGGCTGCTTTCATTCTTTCAGTTCAAATATGGGGATAAACTGTTTTTATCTTATTTTTTTTTTTTTTTTTTTTGGTTTTGGATTTTATTCCAGTATCAAATCATCCACCCAGTAAACACAATCAATAATACAGTGAAACTTTGGTGCAGTGATTCATAAATTGTTATAAATTGCATGAATGAAATATATAAAATGAAATACTAAAAGCACCAAAGAAGGTCAATCATTTTACAAGCTAAATGCAAGAGATTGCAACACCTCAACCCAATCAGTGATCTTACTGCCAACTTGGTAGAACTGGTCATTTTTGGCTACCATACACTGAATTTAAAAATAGTACAAGGTGAAATAATTACATTTTTGGGGGGTGGGGGAGGAATCATTAATTTTCAGTACTATTTAGGTATTTTACTTGAAATTCCACTCTTGCAGTGCCTAAAGGCAACCTTTAGCCACAATTCTATGATAGTATTTTACACATTTTTGTTCTGTGGATTAAGATATCATTTTTGCAAAACCATGGAAAAATGCAATAAATTACTAACATGGTGACTTTCCAATAAAAATATTTTGCTTTCATATTCTTACATTTACATGGACTACCATCTGATGAAAAATCTGTTTGGGTAACTATTTGCAAATATGATTTTTTCAGTACCTCAAATGTAGTGAAATAACTGTATTGAGGAACCTTAAATCACCTTCTTTAAAGTAGCTTTTTGTTGTCTGTGGCGTTACTAAACCGTACAAATGTGAAATGGTTAGAATATATATACAAGATAAAAATTGCAACATGTGTGCGCGTGGCCGATTTCGAAAAAAAAAACAAACAAAAAAACAGAAGACCATCATGAAAACATGCCTATGCAATTTTGACCCTCTTAAACTCCACTTTAATCCAGTAGAATGGGGTTTGTATGGGTGTACATTATTTTTCGCATTTCTGCCCAAAACATAGATTTTTGGTACTCGTCAGAAACCGCCTGGTCGAGACGGTTCCAACGAGTACCCAAAATCTATGTTTTGAGCTGAATTATGAAAAATAGCAGAATCTTTTATCTGAACATTTTCATTTTTTGGGTGGAAATATGTTCAATTTATTTGAAAAGGCATGTTTTCGTAATGCAAAAAAATAATAATAATAAAAAAAAAAAATAATAATAATAATGGCCTCAATCATAATCTTAAATAACTGGAGTATAGTATGCATATTACAGGACCTTCGTTTGAATAAACTCTCGTCAAAGGAATAAACACTTCTCAAAGCATAAACTAACGTCTATTCTAGTTGTAAGTTTCACAAGAACGAAGTAGAAACTATTTCAGCTCACTGAAAAACAAACTTTATTTCGTAAACAAAAACAACAAAAAGAAAAAAAAAAAGAAAAAAAAAAAAAAAAGAAAAACTTCCCATCACGAAAGGAAAGTTCCTTCCGTTGAATAGACCAATAGGGGACAGACTTTCTTCCAAAGTATTTTCAGTAATGAAACAAAGCGAAAGCAACGACAAAGAATTCTCAAAAGGAAATATGGCCCTGGTGTAGATTTCACATCTCCATCTGTTTCATGCAAAAATAGATTGATTTACGATCAGCACTAGCATTATAATCGATCCCTATGTGATGAAACCAAACATGATAATAACCACGGCCTTTCCTTCCAAACGATGTCAAAATGGTGTCAGTAGTTTCCAAATTTGCAATTTTGTGACGCAAGTAACCGTACAGTTAATTCAGCATTTTTTTTCAAGTTGCCGTACTTAAAAAAATCCAAGTTGCCGTACTTGAAAAATCCAATATATATATTTCATCAGCCTAAATACTTTTGTAAGCCTTCATGAATGACGGTTAAACAAATAAAGCTCTTATATCTATCTCAAGACAGGGACATGGATCATTCACACAGAGCTCTTCGTCAATAACAAAACGATCCGGGATTACGAAATTTTCTTAATAAAGCAGACCTTGATTCGAGAAATTCAAGGAATACTAGGTTTTACCAACCTCCCTTTTTTCATTTCCAATATACATATGATCAGTAAGATAGACGATGTGAGCGGAAGATTGCGATTGAACTGGACTAGTTTGTTTGTAGGGGTCCCAGGGGGTGGCAGCATATTCTAGTTTAGGTCTAACTAGTGACTTGTATGCTGTTGCCTTGATGTCCTTTGGGCATGCAGAGAGATTCCTGCGTAGGATAGGAAAGCAGCTGTCTGGCTGTCTGTCGTAGATAGCATGTCATAGTCTAGCTACTAGACCTTGATGTCATATTTACCAATTACCAACCTTCATGTGTGTTTTTATCAAATATGAAACCTTGTTAGACTTTAATCTTGTCTCAGACACCAAGGTCTAGTACAATGCGAATTTTACCTCGCAAGATCCTTGGTAAATGATTGATTACAACTACAGTCATGAAATGTTTATTGCCTTTCTGTACCCCTTACCGAACACCAACTGATAAGGCAAACTGGCATTTTAGTCAGAGTATATCTTCCCAAGATCAAATAAGGGGTAGAAGAATATTACTTATTAACTTTAAAATATGATATCCGACTAGAATCTAGTCTAAGCATGTCAGTGTGACTATTTCACACCAGTGTACTGTCTATAGCCAGGTTTTTTGCTTTACTTCTGGCAATGGATGTTGTATGATGACTCCATTATCTTGCTTTTGTTGCCGATTCTGATGTACTCAGACTAAGTCTTGTCTGGGTGAAAACGCATCTATCAGTCTCTCTCCCATGCTTGTAAATAATTAAAGTCCTCTTGAGCGACAGCAACTCGGTACAACAGGCAGTGATCAGCGAACAGGGTAGACGCGTGGTGGCAAGTCGTTGATTTATATGAGGAAGAGGAGAGTGCCGAGCACTGTACTCTGTGGAACACCAGAAGTAACGGGCGCAGACGAAGAAATCCTCAATTACGACTTTCTGGTATCCATCAGCAATGAAATTGTGCGGAACCTCGTGAAAGGCCTTACTGAAATCTAGTAGGATGACATTTATGCGCTGTGAGTTGTTCATTCCGCCGGCTTGCTATCAGCTGGTACTCACATGACCCCCCCCCCCCCCCCCCCCCCAGCAGGGAGAACGACCCAATGTACAACGAAAGAGCCGATTACTGTGCAGAGTCTCATCCTGCAAACCTGGAGTTTATGTAATAAACTGAGCGTGACAGCTCAGTGGTTAAGCCCAGAGTGGTTAGTGCACTTGACTCAGATGCCAGAGGCCCTCGGTTCGACCCGGCGGTGATTATTTCGGTGTCTGAACACCATTTACAGCGATGAATGTCAAAATGCGCACCGCCCTTTGGATCGGAACGTTTAACTGGAGGCACCGGCCCCCGCCCATAGGGGCTTGAAGAAATATATGGGCTGCATGATGCTTCCACGCAGAGCTGAATCCGGCCCGCACACTAGTACTGGTAAACCGCTTAGAGGATCTAAGCCTGTCCAGGAACCGCGGTGCGAGGCGGACCGCCTATGCTAATAAACCCTATGGGTTTCATTGGGCGACAGGGCTTGAGATGTCATCTCATCTCAATGTCGGGTAAAAGTCCCACAAAATTGGAAGCAACGTCTCCAAAATGACCTTTAAAGTGCTGACGGGGACGTTAAACCTCAAATCAAACAAACAAACTGGAGGCGCCCTGTTCAGGGAGAGTCATCCCCTATGCAGGTTAACTGTTTGTTTGTTTTGGGGTTTACGGCCAAGTCAACACTGTTTAGGCCGTTTTTGAGCCTGTCAGTTTACTTTTCCTGGGCAGGCTTATACGTAAGAGGTAACCAGGAGAGTGCACATTCTTTCGCCAGAAACTGACAACTGCCCTTCTTGAGCCAGCGGAATGGAGAGAATGACCGTAGGAAAGATTTCTTGATCAATCCCCGCGAAAGAATATTGCCGACCCCGGCAGGTATCGAACCTGCTTCCCCATGATCAGCAGTCAGACGCGCATCCGACTGAGCTACCGAGGCCAGCGCAAGATTGATGTGTGCTGTAAATCTGCAAGTAATGGTAAAATGTGGCCGATCCCAGTATCAGTGAGTAGGTCCTGGTGCACGTTTGTTTGTTTGGTTTGAGGTTTAACGTCCCCTTCAACACTGTAAAGGTCATTTTGGAGACGTTGATAACAATTTTGTGGGACTTTTACCAGACATTGAGATGAAATGACTTCTCAAGCCCTGTCGCCCAGTGAAACAAATGGACGGACTCGCATCGCTTTGCTTGCCCAGGCTTAGATCTTCTAAGCTGTTTTTACCAGTACTCGTTTGCGGGTCAGTTACAGCTCTGCGTGGAAGCATTATGCAGCCCATATATTTCTTCAAGCCCCGATGGGCGGTGCGAATATGGATAGTGTTTCTCTTTTGTTTCGGTATTAAAAAGTTCTTGCTCGGCTCCCATGGCGGGGCTTGAAGAAATAGGTGGGCTGCATGATGGTGCCAGGCAGAGCTTAAACCGACCGCTTAGGAGTATTGGTAAACCGCCTAAAGGATTCAAGCCTGCCCAGGCAAAGCGGTGCGAGTCGGGCCGCCCATTCATATAAACCCTATTGGTTTCATTGGGCGACAGGGATTTTTTTTTTTTTTTGGTTTTACGGCCCTTTCAAGATTATTTCACTCATATCAAGCCGATCGTTAATCAGAGGTGGGCGAAAACCGGAGTACCCGGAGAAAAACCATCTGACCTTCCGTTGCAGAACTTGGCGTCTCACATATGACCCGAGCGAGGCTCGAACCACAGCGGTGAGAGACCTAATGATCAAGAGTCAGCGCTCTTAACCACTAGGCCACGGAGGCCCGTAAGCGGCAGGGAATGAGATCTCATTTCATCTCAATGTCGGGTATATAAAAGTCCCACACAATTGTAAGCTAGGTCTCCAAAATTACTTATACAGTGTTGATGGGGACGTTAAACAATGTTAATTGGGACGTTAACCCTCAAATCAAACAAATCAAAAGGTTATTGCTAGTATCGTCTAATTCTAACAAATACCCACATCATACATGTACTCTCACATGTATGCGGTTTTTGTGTATCTTTGAAACGACCCTATGTCAATTCTCATCGATTCAGAAATTCATCCTTAGATATTGACGGTAAAATTATCTTCTTGCCTGTAAATTGATGCGTTAGCATTTGTTTGTTTGTTTGTTTGTATTGGAGTTTAACGGCCCAGTCAACACTATTTAGGTCATTTTTGAGCCGGTCAGTTTACCTATCCACACTTTCCTGGGCATGCTTATACGTAAGCGGTTAACCAGTACAGTGCACATTCTTTCGCCAGAAACTGACAACTGCCCTTCTTGAATCAGCGGAAGGGAGAGAATGACCGTAGAAAAGATTTCATGATCAATCTCCACGAAAGAATGTTGCCGACCCCGGCGGGAGTCGAACCCGCGTCCTCCTGATCACCAGTCAGACGCGCATCCGACTGAGCCAACGAGGCCGGCTTTCGTTAGCATTTGATAACAGATTAACATGCATGATAGTATTTTGTCAGTGCAGTTGAAAGTCAAATACTTGTAATTTGGACTAAAAATTCTACTTTCCTCAGATGAACCGGAGGTCGCCATCTTATTGTTCGCCGCTGTGATGTTGCCCGGCTTTTTGTCACGTGACAGGAATATTTTTAGATTGAAATTCCCAAAAACAACAAATAAACAAAAATGAAAACGACGATTTTCACAAAGTTCTGAAGTGGTATTTGGTTTCAGAAGATTACAAATGACATAGCTACATGAATAGAAGAAATAAAACCGAAAAACACGCTTTTCATTTTTGAAGCCCGATAGCTCAATAATGCACCTTTAAGAGGGATCGACATACCTTGAGAAAATCAATAATAGCGGTCTATTCCGAACACTTGTATGACAGTAGAATCTTCTACCAAATAGCTTGAGCTGGTCAGTTTCCAATTACAGGGATGTCAGGCTTTTTTGTTTGTTGTTTTTTGTTGAAATTGAGGCTTAATGTCCCCGTCAACACTTTTATGTCATTTTGGAGACGCTGCTTCCAATTTTTAGGGACTTTTACCCGACATTGAGATGAAATGACAGTTCAAGCCCTGTTGTCCAATGAAACCAATAGGGTTTATATGCATGGACGGTCCGACTCGCACCGCTTTGCCTGCTTCTTATGTTATCAAACATAGATGCCCCATTAATGTTCAATGGTCATTGGGTTTGGACATGCCCCGAGATGGTTTAAGGGGGGTCGATATGTCTTGAGGGTATGAATAATATTGGTCTATTCCGAACCCTTATATGACAGAAGAACCTTCCACCGAATAACTCGGGTTGGTCAATTTCCAATTGCAGGGAAACGGGCCCCCGTTGCATAGTGGATAAGAGCTTTGACGGTCTTTCATCGCTGTGGTTAAAGCATGGCTCGGGTCACATGTGAGACGCCAAGTTCAGCAACTCTGATTGGATATGAGTGAAATAATCTTTGGTGTGTGTGTTGGGGGGGGGGGGGGGGTCGTAAAACCAACCACAACCATACCAATTAAAGGGATGTCAGTTTTGTTTTGTTTGTTGTGTGTTTTATATGCATGTGATTTAAGTGAAACATGTAGACCCAGATCAGACGCCGCTTAATGCGGCGTCTGATGTGGGTCTATGCTGTTTGTTAATGCCAAAAAATGTAACACTGGTCATTATATGGGTTAAAGGAAGGAGGAACATATTCTATCCGTCAGAGAAGACCCCTTTATCAAAAGGGTCAAGCATGCATGAAAGCAATCAGGAAGTCGCAAATATTGTATCTCTTTCAAAAGTGATAGGTACGGAACCCTGGAATGACATGCAATTTATTTTAATATGTTGTGCGAACAAGATGATATCTTGCGCGCACAAGATATTATCTTGTGCGGCGAACATAATATCTTGTGCGCACAAGTTATTATAGTGTGCGCACAACTTAATATCTAGTTCGCACAACTTAATATCTAGTGCGCACAATATATTATCCTGTTGCACTTCATAGATCTTGTGCGGACAACATAATATCTTGTTCGCACAACAGAAACTCTTGTGCGCACAAGTTATTATCTTGTGCGCAGAAGTTATTATCTTGTTCGCACAAAATATTATCTTTTTCCTACAACATATTATCTTGTGCGCACAACATAGACCGTGTGCAGACAACATAATATCTTGTGCGCACAAGAAATTATCTCGTTCGCAAAACTTAGTATCTTGTGCGAACAACAAAATATCTTGTGCGCACAAGATAATATATCGTTCGCACAACTTAATATCGTGTTCGCAGAACATATTATCTTGTTAGCACAATTAAATCAGTCGCATAATATATTACGTTGTCCACACAAGATCTATGTTGGGCAAACAAGATAATATGTTGTGCGAACAAGATAATATATTGTGCGCACAAGATATTAAGTTGTGCGAACGAGATATTATCTTGTGCGCACAAGATATTATCTTATGCACACAATATATTTTGTTGTTCGCACACGATACTAAGTTGTGCGAACAAGATATTATCTTGTGCGCACAAGATATAATGTTGTTCACACAAGATATATTATGTTGTCTGCACAAGATAATATCTTGTTCGCTCAACTTAATATCTTGTTCGCACAACATATTAAAAAAATGCATGTCCTTTCCCTTTAGCCCCCGCCCATAGGGGCTTTCAGAAATATATGGGCTGCATGATGCTTCCACGCAGCGCTGAATCCGGCCCGCACACTAGTACTGGTAAACCGCTTAGAGTATCTAAGCTTGTCCAGGAACCGCGGTGCGAGGCGGACCGTCCATGCTAATAAACTATATTGGTTTCATTGGGCGACAGGGCTTGAGATGTCATTTCATCTCAATGTCGGGTAAAAGTCTCACAAAATTGGAAGCAACGTCTCCAAAATTATCTTTACAGTGTTGACGGGGACGTTAAACCTCAAATCAAACAAACAAAAGCATGTCCCTTCCCGGGTTGCGGAGGTAGGAAATAGGTTAGGTGTATTTGTTTTCCTAAAAGGGTGTAAGACCAATTTTCTTTCATTCTACAAAATTAAAATTTTTGTATTTCATTTCTATGGCGTCTGATTTGGGTCATCATTTTTTGACAGCGCTTATTGTCTCCGCCACCTTTACTTAAACACGCCTATACAAATACATTGTTAATTTTACCGCTGAAAAGAAACCGAACAATTTAAGATGAAAAAATGTGATTTTTTCTTATTTCTGCTCAAAATATAGATTACGGGTACACGTTAGAACTTTTCTTATTTCTGCTCGAAATATAGATTGTGAGTACTCATTAGAACCGCCTCGACCTAACCTATGTTTGGAGAATAAAAATAAGAAAAATGTCACAAATTTTCATCGGAAAAGTAGCAATTTTGGAGATATGAAAAAATTCACCACGTCACACGGGTGTGTGATCGCAATAAAATGGACTCTTACTCACTTTGTAAAGTTGGAGACCATCTCGAACTGTTGCGTAAATTTCCATCACGTGAACAAGTCCGTGAAATAAAGACCCCCCCCCCCCTAAACCCCACTTTATAAAGAGAAAACTGGGGTTGACGGAAGTAAACATTATTTTCCTTATTTCGGCTCCTAGACATAGGTTGTGGGTACTCGTTAGAACCGCCTCGATGAGGCGGTTCTAACGAGCACCCAAAACCTATGTTTGGAGTATAAATAAGACAATTATCACAAATTTTCATCAGAAAAATGGCCTTTTCTGAGGTGTGAAAAAAGGTACAAAATCACACGGATGTATTATCATAATGCAGAAATTCAATTAAGGAAACGGCGGAGCTTATTGCATACAGTGATGGGCCTGATCAGTATGATCTGGGCATGAACCGCATGCCTGTGAATCAGTCAAGGGGGTTCCTAGACTAGCTACTAGTCTGATAATAAAAGTATGATTGTTTATGGTACATTCGAACTTCAATGGCTCGAACAACTTTGGGACCTCGAAAATCTGTTCGAGACAGGGGTAGTTCGAGCCACTGAGGTTACTGTCAGGAGGCATAACGAGATACTTTTACACATCTTTTCGGTGTTCGATAATGAATGTGTATGCTGTGTGTACTCATTAGAATCGCCTCATCGAGGCGATTCTAATGAGTACATACAGCTTACATTTGCAAGATAAAAGACTAAAATCTCCTTAATTATCCCCCACTATTTCTTATGTAGAGGATTTCGCTAGGGACTCAAGAACGGGTTCGACTCATCCATGGTAAACGCGCCATCGGTGTTCGAGCCATCGGTGTTCGAGTCATCGAAGTTCTACTGTTTTTATTGTATTAAAAATTTATCATCTGCTTAGTAATGGCAGGTCTATTTGGTAGAGTCTCAAATCTAAGGATTATCAAAATTGAGCCGCAGAGACTAGACTACATTAACTTTAATACACTGTGCATTTTAGTGCAAAAGATGATTTTAATTCCATATTATTCATTTTAACGCCTAGTGGCTAGGCTAGGGGGTTCCTGAATGAAATTTCTCGACACGATCTTCATAATATCTTCTTATGTTATCAAACATAGATGCCCCATTAATATTGAATGGTCATTGGGTTTGGGCATGTCCTGAGATGGTTTAAGAGGGATCGACATACCTTGAGAAAATCAATAATAGCGGTCTATTCCGAACACTTATATGACAGTAGAATCTTCTACCAAATAGCTTGAGCTGGTCAGTTTCCAATTACAGGGATGTCAGGCTTTTTTGTTTGTTGTTTTTTTTTTTTTTTGTTGAAATTGAGGCTTAATGTCCCCGTCAACACTTTTATGTCATTTTGGAGACGCTGCTTCCAATTTTTAGGGACTTTTACCCGACATTGAGATGAAATGACAGTTCAAGCCCTGTTGTCCAATGAAACCAATAGGGTTTATATGCATGGACGGTCCGACTCGCACCGCTTTGCCTGCTTCTTATGTTATCAAACATAGATGCCCCATTAATGTTCAATGGTCATTGGGTTTGGACATGCCCCGAGATGGTTTAAGGGGGGTCGATATGTCTTGAGGGTATGAATAATATTGGTCTATTCCGAACCCTTATATGACAGTAGAACCTTCCACCGAATAACTCGGGTTGGTCAATTTCCAATTGCAGGGAAACGGGCCCCCGTTGCATAGTGGATAAGAGCTTTGACGGTCTTTCATCGCTGTGGTTAAAGCATGGCTCGGGTCACATGTGAGACGCCAAGTTCTGCAACGGAAGGTCGAGTATTTTTTTTTCTAGGTACTCAGGTTTTCGCCCAACTCTGATTGGATATGAGTGAAATAATCTTGGTGGGGATGGGGGGGGGGGGTTAAAACCAAAACCATACCAAATACAGGGATGTCAGTTTTGTTTTGTTTGTTGTGTGTTTTACTCATATGTATGTGATTTAAGCGAAACGTTATACCCAGATCAGACGCCGCATTATGCGATGTGTCTGATGTGGGTCTACGCTGTTTTTTAATGCCATAAAAATGTAACACTGGTCATTATATGGGTTAAAGGAAGGAGGAACATATTCTATCCGTCAGAGAAGACCCCTTTATCAAAAGGGTCAAGCATACATGAAAGCAATCAGGAAGTCGCAAATATTGTATCTCTTTCAAAAGTGGTAGGTACGGAACCCTGGAAGTGACATGCAATTTATTTTGATATGTTGCGCGAACAAGATAATATCTTGCGCGCACAAGATATTATCTTGTGCGGACAATATAATATCTTGTTTGCACAATTATTATCGTGTGCGAACAAGATAATATCTTGTTTGCACAACTTAATATCTAGTGCGCACAAGATATTGTCTAGTTTGCACAACATAGATCTTGTGCGCACAAGTTATTATCTTGTGCGCGGAAGTTATTATCTTGTTCGCACAACATATTATCTTGTTCGCACAAGATAATATCTTGTGCGCACAAGATATAACGATGTCCGCACAAGATATATTATGCTATTATATTGTGCGCATACTACATTTTCTTGTGCGCACAAGATAATATCTTGTTCGCATAACTTTATATCTTGTTCGCACAACATATTAAAAAATGAATTCCCCTTCCCGGGTTGCATAGGTACGAAATAAGTTAGGTGTATTTATTTACCTAAAGGGGTGTATGACCAATTTTTTTTCATTCTACAAAATTAAATTTTTTGTATTTTATTTCTATGGCGTATGATTTGGGTCATAATTTTTTGACAGCGCTTATTGTCTCCGCTACCTTTACTTAAACACGCCTTTTCAAATACATTGTTAATTTTACCGCTGAAAAGAAAACGAACAATTTCAGATGGAAAATTGTGATATTTTTCTTATATCTGCTCAAAATATAGATTACGGGTACACGTTAGAACTTTTCTTATTTCTGCTCGAAATATAGATTGTGAGTACACCTTAAAACCGCCTCATCGAGGCGGTTCTAACGTGTACCCATAATCTATATTTTAGAACAGAAATAAGAAAACTGAGGTTTAAGGTTTACACCTGCAAACCCCCATTTCAATTATAAAATGTGGGTTCTAGGGGGTTAGAATTATTTATAAGTTACCTCCTATATATATTGCATTGTAACACATTGACCTAATCTCAGGACAAGTGAGCTTTATCACGTCAACGTGATATTGCACTTATGAATGAACCGGACTCCCGAAAAAAATGGCAAAATTTTATAAAAACTGGAAAGAAGAAATACTGGGAAAAACAAGTATCAAAGGAATAAATAGGCCAACTTTTACTAAATATATGGACCCATTATTGCACGCCGGAATCTTGAGACGCACTGAGGATAATCGATAACTAATCGAACATGTAAACTGCATATTTAAAGAGTGAATAAGTGGATAAACTGATAAACAGATTACCAGATTCGTGTCGTTCGATACAAGTTTATCAGGCTCGGCTTCGAGAACGTATGCAGGATCGCTCAACAAGCCTCTACAAGCCTCGCGATTCTACAAGCGCGTTCTCGAAGTCTTGCCTGATAAACTTGATATCAATCTATATAGGCGTGTTTTCGTGATGCATATTCGTTTCTACTTCCACCGAAATCTCGTTTATATCATGGCTGTTTCGTCCCTTTGAAAATATTTCTACAACTAAAGATAATGATATACAGTAAATTTCCCAGCTTATGGACTGTTCAAAAGTGGTCTTTAAGACCACTTTTTGAAAGTCCCAAAGGCGGACTCTGACCAGAGAACACTGTGTACCGAAAACTTGAAGAAAGAAAAACTGCACCCTCAGAAGTAAGCTTTTTATAGCAAAAATAGTCTGAATTTTAGGTTGTTTATCTGTAGTTGGGTTAATTTAGGGTGAGTTTTATTATTATTATTATTTATTTTATCTTACTGCTGTATGTTGTATGTACTCCTTAGAATCCGTCCGATGAGCTCGATGCGGCGCTACTAATGAGTACACACGGTATACATATATTTAGTAGAAAATCGAAAAAGTTATGCCTTTTACCCCCCCCCCCCCCCCACCGCCCCCCCCCCACACACACACGTATACACCAGATAAGGCTCTATGAGTAAATCTCAGTGGCTCGAACTGCCCATATCTCGCTCACATTTTCATGGCATTACGAAAACACGACTTTTCAACTATATTGAAATGTGAACCCCAAAATTATTTATTTTTTTCAGATAAAAAAATCTTTTTTTTTATATTTCTGCTCAAAACATAGATTGTGGGTACCCTTTAGCAGAGGCGGTTCTAAAGAGTAGCCACAGCCTATGTTTTTGGGCAGAAATAAGAAAACAAAATGTATACGCCTGTAAACCCAAGTTGTACTATATAAAAGTGGGGTTTAATGGAGTCGAAATTATATAGGCGTGTTTGCATGATGATCCCAAAGGTATTCGAGCTTTAGAAGTTCCGCTGTATTGTTTTGTGTGTGTGTGTGTGTGGGGGGGGGGGTTACGGCCCTTTCAAGATTATTTCAATCATGAAGTTGCGCTGTATATTCTCTCAGGTTCTTCTTCTTTGTTCATTTCCCTGAAATACGCAGAAAACAACATGTACGAGTCGCGAAACCCCAACACAACCACACAGCGGGATGCTAGGCGCGATCGGGTTAAAAATCCTCAAAGCGCATTTTTTTTTTTTTTTTGTGCGAATGGTTGCAAGGTGGAGATTGACATTGAGTCGCTGAAAGAAACTACACTACCTACAATCAATCTTATGTGAGCTGTGTCAATGCGCAAAGCGAAGTAAATGAATGTATTCCCACTATTGCGCCCTGACCTAAGCAGTCGCACAGTCTCATTAGAACAAAGGACGCCCATTGACATTACGCCCTTCGTGACATGAAGGCAGCAGTGCTCTAGTTCAGTGCATGAACAGTCTAATTGTTTAATCAGTTACCCCCTATATTAACTGCATTGCAACAGATGCTACCTCATAACAAGTGGGCCCTATCAGATCAACGTGACATTGCAATTTTATGAACCAACTGGACTTCTGAAAAAATTGGCACAAAATATTATTACTGGGAAAAATGGAAACAAATACATAAAAAGATATCATAGGAAAAATTACGGCCAGATGATCATGCCGGAATCTTGGAACGCACTGCGGACAATCGATAACGGGTCGTAAATTGTATATTTAAAGAGAACCGATAGATTTTGAATGGGGACCTACCAGATTCGGTGATATTAAGTTTACCAGGCTCGGCATCGAGGACGCGTGTAGAATCGCGAGGCTTGTCTCGCGATCTCGCGATTCTAAAAGCGTTCTCGAAACCTTGTCTGATAAACTTAGTTCTTAGTTTATACTAATTTATTTTAGTTCGATTGCGATGGAAGCTTCAAGCTTATTTAATCGCTCTCCAACACTAATTCCGGATGTTTTCACGCGCGCGATAGAGAGGCAGTGACTATTACACCACTGCTACCCATTTACATATGGGTGGAGTGAGGCATTGTCGATTCCGTGTTTTGCCCAAGGACACACCTCGATACCGGGTCCCAGATCCGAACGCACAACCTCTCGATCATGAGTCGAACGCCTTAACCACTGCGCTATTGAGGCTGACATTGATAAAGTTGATATATACAAAGACACACATTCTCTTGGCGTAGCCCTATCATGTTAACTGATCCGTGTAATGAACTGTCCCACTTTTTAACCCCCACCCCTTTCTTTACATCGCGTTAACAAGTCTGTGAAATGAGCACCCCACTAAATCCAATTTTATATAGAGGAAATTGGGGGTTAAGGGGTATGCATATTTTTTTTCTTATTTCTGCTCTAAGACACAGGTTGTGGGTACTCGTTAGAACCACATCAATGATTACCCAAAACCTATGTTTGCAGTATTAATAAGAAATTTATCACAGATTTTCATGAGAAAAGTGGCCATTTTCGAGATGTGAACAAGAAATATCTTTAAAAAAGATATGCGGCGTAGATTTAATTGGAAGGTTGTTTAGAAACCAGTGCTTCAGCTGAAGTGCACGACCCGCCGGATGCTTTTAGCTTTATGAGTGTTACCATATATGGGTATGGCGGCCATTTTGGTCATGTGACCTGGACCTAAAACGGTTCCCCCAGTAAATGCGCCTTATCGTAAGGAGCAAAAATATATCTAATACGTTAGTACTGTATTCTGATTCGTTTGCAGGATAAAATGCATTCTCACTTTTCCAATACAAAAGCATATGTGTCAAAGTTTGACCTAGGCACAAAGAAGGTCAAGGTCAACCCAGGGTCACCATTTTAGCAATTTATGATGGGCCTACGTCCCAGATGTTATTTATCAAGTTTCGTGGAAATCTGCCAAGTGGTTCTGGAGAAGACTATTTTGAAGGGTTTTTACCATATATGGCTTGGCGGCCATTTTGGTCATGGGACCTGGACCCCATGAGCAAATTTTGGTTTCCTCCATCCCATAGAGGCTCCATATGAAATTTGACCTTAATCGGCCCAACGGTTTCCGAGGAGAAGCAGTTCGAAAATTTTCACATTTTTCGCCTCGGCGAGGCTATACTAAATGGAATGTAATATTTGGCAAGTTCATTGGTTAGACCTCATTGATACAATCAGTATGCCAAAAATTGTTTAAATATTCCAAGCGGTTAAGTCACTATCACCAATTTTCACAAACGGGTTACGGACGGACAGACAGACAGACCATATATGGCTTGGCGGTCATTTGGGTCATGTGACCTGGACCCCATGAGCAAATTTTGGTTTCTCCCATCCCATAGAGGCTCCATATGAAATTTGACTTCAATCGGCCCAACGGTTTCCGAGGAGGAGCAGTTCGAAAATTTTCACATTTTTCGCCTCGGCGAGGCTATACTGAATGGAATGTAATATTTCGTAAGTTCATTGGTTAGATCTCATTGATATCTATCAGTATGCCAAAAATTGTTTAAATATTCCAAGCGGTTAAGTCACTATCACCAATTTTCACAAACGGTTACGGACGGACAGACAGACTGAGAGAATGACACGGTGATTTTAGGGCACTCTTAGAAAATCAACCGATTTCAGTCGGTCGCTTTTTCTGCTGGTCGTGCAATATGAGCTACAATAGTGACAGCAACAATTGTCTAGCTATGAACGGGTTTACTGTATTCAAACAATTCAGATGTCACGCGAGGAAAAATAGCTTTGCAGAGGGCGGTGTCCCGCCTGTTTGAGCTAAGGTCAATGTAAAAGGTCAAGGTTAAAAACATGACCTCATTTCAAGAGCATATGATCTCAAGTATATGCACAACAAATAAGAAAACGTTATCATTTACTGTTTTTGAACACAAATTCTAGGGTTAACATTTAGGGTTGTCGCTATGGTGAACGTAAACGCATAGGCGGACGAACAAACGGACGAGCAGACAAACGGACGGAAACTTGATCTTATGTGCAGGAGGTGCTGGGGTGGATGGCTGGGTTGAGCTAGTCTGAAGACCACTGTTCATATTCCTATCCAGGCCACAAATGACAAATCTCTTCTATGATCATCTTGGTACTATTTGATTGCACTCTCATAATCTCTTATTACATAACTCTTACTCCCAGTTATCTTTGATCTGGTCAGAAAGTATCTTGGCAGCTGGAGTTACATAATTTAACATAACTTTAGTCTGTAAATATTACTGATAAGCCTAGCAGACAGTTAACAGGTGTTCCAGTGTTGCAACAGAAATCTTCTGATCATGGTCTGCACAACTAATTTTTGGACCTCAAAAATATATTCTACCAGTCAGAAGTGACAATAATAATACTAATGTGATACTAGAAACAATATGTTGTGTATAAACCACAATTAAATAAATTGCCATTTTATACACAACCAACAAGATAATATATTGAAACTATTTTAATAAAATACATAATAAACATGGCTGTTCCTTCAACTACAATAATTAACAAATACCCTACTTTACAACTTACATATACAATACATTTGGCTCTCTTTTGGGGGCTGCTCACTCGAAGGTACTTGAACCACTCTGAGAACAACCTGATCAGCAGTTGTGGTCATAAAACATGACCCGGACATAAACTGATACTGTGATGATATGGAAACTGACAGTGATACTGTGAGACTGATATAGATACGGTGATAAGCAATACAGTTGTGCATGATCTGCATCATGGAACATGCTGATCTCAGGTGGTTCAGTGTCAAGCCATAAAATGATAAACATGAACTTTCTGTGTCATCTCAAATAAAAAAGCAACATTATTTTGGGGTTTAAAAGGCCAAACGAATTTGATTGAAAATCAAATGAGGCCCCCAAAATATGAGCCAACCAACACTAGTACTGACACTGATACTGCTGAAAGGGCACATTCTAGCCCATCTCAAAACAGACATTGGCAAACAGTGCAGTTCCAGACAAAATTTCACGGAACATGATGTCTGGTCAGGTCCTTGCTGCCTGAACATTTCAGATATTCACCTTTTAGTGTAAAGTACTCAACATGCCATGATCTCTGAAAATGACGGAATACATAAGGTAACTGTGTGTTATGGACATTTCCATACAAAACAACAACAACTAAAAATAAACAATTTTGTGCATATTGCGAGGTTAATCTATAGGCCTGACAGTGGTGTTTCCAGACAGAATGCGACAATACTTGAAAAACATGTTTATACAGCTAATATATATATCATAAAGTATTCTTTAAAAGGCTCTATATTCAATGTGTGGTCGACTCGCCCAGGAAAAACAGAGATAAAAAATTCTATAAAAAACTCTGAAACCTGTGCCCGTTTGTCAATGTCTTACCACAGAATGTCGGGCCGCATTTTTACAATTGAACATTCAATATGAATGAACTGAGCCTCATTGCAAGCTGACAAAAACTTGACACAATGTTTTAATGTGATGTCATTGTCATATGATCGATCTACTGTTTACAAATATAAATACGGTATATATTCAAAATTTTTCTGATACAGCAGTGTTTACTCAATATACATGTACTCTGAATATTGATTTTTTGAAAAAAAAAACTATGATGTTTGTTGGACTGATTGCTAGAACTGAACAACTCCTGTAGGCTTCTCACCTGAACACAGATCACACGTGTATACAAAACTTGTCTTACTCTTTGTAAATCACCAATCGGCAAGGATAACATTGTCCACAACAGCATGTGCTGTAGGAAAACTATTACCGTAAAAACTTAAAATTTCTACAGTTAGTACTTGCTGCAATTAAGCAAATCAGTTTCATGATCCAGCAAGGAGTCCAAAAATTTCAGACGGAATGACAAACAGTGCAAACCTGGCCAGACTCTCCTTCAGGAGCAGTCTGATCAGGACTGCGCTGCATGCTTAGGCCTTCTGTATCATATTCAGGAACATTACAGCAATTATAGCTATGATTTCAGACCAATACTCCTCTTTGGATTCCAAGCAGGACCACAATGCTGAATATTCTTTCCTTATCTAAACTGTTTCAACTCTAATCCAGCGCTGCGTGCCTGGCAGGTGCCAGGTAAATCAAGCATACTCCAAGGGGGCATACTCGGTCTACTACAAAATATGGATGTTTATTGAGTCAAATATCTGCATAACCCTAAATTCTGTCTTGGCATAGGGCCAGTTCAATGTATATTAATCTTTACTTGTTCTGGAAGTTGTTATTCTAAAACCACAATTTCTAGTTTACTTGTAAATGTTGGCATCAACCTTAATGGGAAATAACATTCATGTCACATTAAAGGAAAAATCTGCTTCTTGTCAAGTGGACTTTGATTCTGTTCAAGTTTTACTCTAGTTCATCATGTTTGACATCCAAAGCAACTGCATAAGCCATAGCTGACCAGGCTAGAACACCCAGGATTGCTCCATTCTGAAACTGACACAAATAATCATAAATATGGTACTAGGACAACTACCAATTTTTTGGCTCTATGACTGTTTTCTGAGATTGTCCACACATACATGTACATAGTTGTTGAATTAGTACTACAATTACTGGACTGGAATTCAACCCATTTAGTATTGTAAACCCCAAAAGGGGTACTTGGCAAACAGTGTAGGCCCAGGACGTCTGATCAGGGCCTTCACCGCTTGCCAAAGTTCAGTCATTTTCCAAATAATTTTTTTTTTTTGTTGATAACGCATCCTGACACCCCTAAATGTTGAAATGGACTCCTGATATATATGAGGAGGAAGATTCCATCCGGTACATAAAGGGGTTAATCAGTCCACAATGCCAAGCATGTACATGTATCATATACTGTTAGAATTGATGACTATATAAGCCTTACATTCTGATCATGTTGCACTGTTAGAATTTGAGACAGTCTTGTCAGCTGATATTATTCCACTGTTATAGTAGGAAACATTAGAATTATAGCCATGATTGTATGTCATTGTTGAATATGAAGAAACAGTTAAATTATGCAATCCGGTTGCTTGATATGGTAATTGAGACTGAACCAGGCAGTTGAATCTTCTGGACTGTTTGAATAAGAGACATAGCCGTGCAACTGATCGTCTTACACTGTTAGAATTGGACTGATTGTGCTGCTTATCGATTCTCTCAACATTGTCAGAATAACTATAAACTAGTGTGCTCTTACAAAATAGAAGTGAAGGCAATGATCAGAAATCGATACAATTGTCCTCTTACAAACCTTGACTGGCTAGCAAAATCTGCTCATGAGGATGGAAAATAAGACATATCATGTATACACTGTAAAATTTGGAAGCTTTGAAAATCTAAGGTTTGCAACAATGTCAAGGCTTATGCTGGTTATTACTGCACTTTGGAGACCAAAGTCTGATAATATTCTGAATGAAGCAGCTTAACATCCCGCTGATGTGAATCAGAATGATCAAAGTATATGTTCCATATCTTCCTTTCTTCTCCCTTTTTTTTTTATTTTATTATTACCATATGCACAAAGTCACAATCTGGGAGAGCTTGATCAGTCTTGAATGCTTGATATGAGGTAACTTGACTGATGATGAATGATGGGATGATCCCGAGTGAAAAAGCCAGAGGGGAGGCGTGACGCAGCAGTCTCTAGGCTGAGGAGGCGTGAATGCTATACATCTTACGGTAGTATACCGAGTGAAGGCCAGAGTGGAGGCGTGAACGGTGCTCTCTATGAGGCCTGAATCAGGCGTGAATGCTATGCATCTTACGGGGAGACCCCTGATTATGACTTGACTGATGATAGATAGACGATCCCGAGTGAAAAGGCCAGTGCCGGGGCACCTTATGAGACCTGATTCAGGTGTGAATGCTATGCAGCTTACGGCCGATACCGAGTGAAGGCCAGAGTGGAGGCGTGATCGGTGCACTCTATGAGGCCTGAATCAGGCGTGAATGCTATGCATCTTACGGGAAGACCCCTGAAGTGAGGCATGAAAACGGAAGCAAAACGAGGCCTGTACGAGACACAGACTTAATCAAGCTAACCCCCAGATGATGAATTTCAGACAATATCCATGAATGTATCCATATATGAATAAAGGCACAACCTAGCCCTGAAGGAAGGCATGTTATAGCAGGCTCAAGTCCCAATGAAGGAAAGAATTTGATTAGCATGATGCTTGTTGCAGCTAACAACATGACATGGGATACAAGACAATTGTCACCCAGAGGCTGGTGAAAACTGGAGTACCCAGAGCAAAACTACCTGACTTCCATTGCAGAACTTGGTGTCCCACACTTTATTTCACCCTGGTATGAGAGCATTAGAGTTACATGTCGACTTACGTAATTCTACACATGAACTGGGATTCAAGGCAATTATAGCTCAGAGGCTGGTGAAAACTGGAGTACTCGGAGCAAAACTACCTGACTTTCATTGCAGAACTTGGTGTCCATGCTTTATTTCACCCTGGTATGAGAACATTAGATTTGCATATCGATTGTATGGAATTCTACACATGAACAGGGATACAAGACAATTGTAACTCAGAGACAGGTGAAAACTGGAGTACTCGGAGCAAAACTACCTGACTTCCATTGCAGAACTTGGTGTCCCACACTTTATTTCACCCTGGTAAGAGAGTATTAGATTTGCATATCTATTGTATGGAATTCTACACACGAACTGGGATACAAGGCAATTGTAACCCAGAGATTGGAGAAAACTGGAGTACTCGAAGTAAAACTACCTGACTTCCATTGCAGAACTTGGTGTCCCACACTTTATTTCACCCTGGTATGTGAGCATTAGTTACATATCGATTTACATAATTCTACACATGAACTGGGATGCAAGGCAATTATAACTCAGAGGCTTGTGAAAACTGGAGTACTCGGAGCAAAACTACCTGACTTCCATTGCAGAACTTGGATGTCCCACACTTTATATTCCCTGGTATGAGAACATTAGAGTTGCATGTCGACTTACACATTCTACACATGGACTGGGATGCAAGACAATTATAACTCAGAGGCTGGTGAAAACTGGAGTACTCGGAGCAAAACTACCTGACTTCCATTGCAGAACTTGGTGTCCATGCTTTATTTCACCCTGGTATGCGAACATTAGAGTTGCATATCGATTGTATGGAATTCTACACATGAACTGGGATACAAGACAATTGTAACTCAGAGGCAGGTGAAAACTGGAGTACTCGGAGCAAAACTACCTGACTTCCATTGCAGAACTTGGTGTCCATGCTTTATTTCACCCTGGTATGTGAACATTACAGTTGCATATCGATTGTATGGAATTCTACACATGAACTGGGATACAAGACAATTGTAACTCAGAGGCTTGTGAAAACTGGAGTACTCGGAGCAAAACTACCTGACTTTCATTGCAGAACTTGGTGTCCCACACTTTAATTGCACGGAATTCTATACATGAACTGATTTGTAAGACAAGCATTTACCAAAGCATTTAGAATATACTGAAATTAAAGAGTCACAATAAGTCTGTTCATGTGCATGTAACAAAGCTATCCTCTGAATATTCTACCTATGATCTTGCTATACTGTCAAGGGTGATTTGGAGCTTAGCAGCCCAGTCCTCACTAAGTTTAGGTCCTATTGAGCTAGTAACTCTTCCGTGGGCAGACAATGGTGAGTTAAGTGTATCTTTTCTAACATATAATGACAAATGATTTCCTTATGCTGTTGACAAAGATAAGCTCTGTTGCAGCCTAAACTGGTGCATCAGTACATTGAAAATTAAGGCAAGATTTTCTTAGAATCAGGTGATTTGAAAACTAATGGAAAGCAATGACAATACTTATCTTTGATGTCTGTAACAGATCAAGGCCTTCTTCCCTGACACACTGATGAGGCTGAGGTAACTTATTTGATGTGGTTCAAGGCAACTTCTTTCCTGACACTGACACAGAATTGAGATTAAGTCTTGTATAGGGGTGGACTTATATGAGTAAGTTGAGACAACACACTTCTTCTGCCGCATACAGCACCAGCAATGTTCATAAAGTATTGTCAGCTTCTACCATTTTTTTTTTTTTTTACAAAGGTTAGCTAAAATCTCACTGAAAGATGTCTGATTTAGAGATAGTGACCTGGAAAACACATTTTATGCTGTGATGCCAAATAAGAAATTGAGTCAGCACACTGATACTGTTTAAAATGAGATGACAATGAAAATGTTAGATAAACAATTTCTGTGTAAAAGTACTCTGAGATACTAAAGCATGTAAGATAATCCTTTTCAGAGTAATGTATCCAATCCATGAATAATGTTAAATCACAAAACAGAAAAGAAGAAAATATTGAGCTAGTCTGAAGACCACTGTTCATATTCCTATCCAGGCCACAAATGACAAATCTCTTCTATGATCATCTTGGTACTATTTGATTGCACTCTCATAATCTCTTATTACATAACTCTTACTCCCAGTTATCTTTGATCTGGTCAGAAAGTATCTTGGAAGCTGGAGTTACATAATTTAACATAACTTTAGTCTGTAAATATTACTGATAAGCCTAGCAGACAGTTAACAGGTGTTCCAGTGTTGCAACAGAAATCTTCTGATCATGGTCTGCACAACTAATTTTTGGACCTCAAAAATATATTCTACCAGTCAGAAGTGACAATAATAATACTAATGTGATACTAGAAACAATATGTTGTGTATAAACCACAATTAAATAAATTGCCATTTACACTACTTCCTTTTCAGAATTTATATAACATTAATGATATTCGAAAATGTCCATTTTGTGTTAAAATGGAGGACATAAAGTATGCTGAAGACAAATGATACACTGCAACTTTTATTTAGCATATATTGTAAATTAAACATCTGTCAATTTGTAATGCGAATATTACATGTTTTTGTCATGCTATATCTCTTTATTGGCTTCATTGGGCAACAGGGCTTGGGGTGTCATTTCATCTCAATGTCGGGTAAAAGTCCCACAAACTTGGAAGCAACGTCTCCAAAATGACCTAGACAGTGTTGATGGGGACGTTAAACCTCAAATCAAACAAACAATTCCTTTCGCAGAAAATTCTTCCTTTCGCGAAAGGAACCTTCCTTTCGCGAAATGGTTCCTTTCGCTATATAGACCAACCACATGAAATAAGGTCAAAATAGCTATTCACCACAGCAGTTACAGAATTCACTAGAAACAGAATTATACATATGACGTATGGTCATCAAAGGACAAGACGGTGAGCAAGCCGAAACTGTATATATTTTTCATTCATGTCTCACATAAAAAACGAAACATTTCCTAGGTTAAAACTTCGGTAAACTGTCGTATTTTTGAGTAGATTTATTTATGCAAATCATTGACCAATGAAATGGTCAACTCCTTGGACATGTGGTTTTATTGACCAATGGAATAACGAAAAATGTAGGACAAAAGCAAAACTATAACGGCTACGCCGTAAAAAATGCAGGTGTGTTATCGTAAAGGACCATTTTCATCTAAAACCTCCTAGTTCAAGATATAGAAAGCGTCATAACGCAAGTGTTATTGGAATATCTTCTTTTGTTTGTTTGTTTGTATTGGAGTTTAAAGGCCCAGTCAACACTATTTTAGGTCATTCTTGAGCCGGTCAGTTTACCTATCCACACTTTTCCTGGGCAAGCTTAAACGTAAGCGGTTGACCAGTACATTGCACATTCTTTCGCAATACATGTAATAGCTTTGGCTAAGGACATGCACAGACTGGTTGTTATCCGAAGACACATTTACAACAGGGCCATAGGAAGAGGATCTTTCTAACAGATCCCCCTCTAAAGCCTACTTTAAGTATTGAGAACTTGATTTTACAGGGCTATTCGACTGAACATTAGGAAATAGGGCTATTCGACTGAACATTAGGAAATAGGTTGAGGTTACCCGTTACAACCGCTCCAATGAAGCTTTTCATTTATTTACAGTTTTCCCCTTTTTGTTTGGTTGTTTGATTTGATGTTAAAAGTCTCCGTCAACAATATATAGGTCATTTTGGAGACGTTGCTTCCAATTTTGTGGGACTTTTACCCGAGATTAGACATTGAGATGAAATGACGTCTCAAACCCTGTTGCCCAAAGAAACCAATAGGGTTTATAAGCATGAACGGTCCAACGCGCCCCGCTTTGCCTGGGTAGGCTTAGATCCTCTAAGCGGTTTATCAGTACTCGTATGCGGTCGGTTTAAGCTCTGCGTGGAAGCATCATGCAACCCATTTATTTCTTCAAGCCTCGATGGGAGGGAGCCGTTTTTTTTTTTTGCTTTTTGCAAAACAGTGAACCAACGGCGTGCCGCATCGACACGACGTTGTCTGTTCGTTTCGAACAAGGGCCTCCATGCCGCGGACTAGTGGGTAAGAGCGTTATGGATGTCGGCCCAACACTCACCAATTCATTCCTCTTGGCTAGGACCATCACCAGAAATGGATATTTTTTGTACTCATTGATTGAACCTTTCTTCGTTGTTAACCAATATGCACAGCGGTCCTTTTTGATCTAAGTCTACAATGTTTGCTTAAAGCGCGTACAGTTTTGCAAAACTTGCTGCACACAAAACAACCTGACACCCCTACAAATGGTAGGACCACTCCAAACTCATCAGGTGGATTATTCCACAGTTATATGGGCCCCGTCAAGCGATTTTGGTGCTTATCGCCTATGCGAGCAGCGAAGGTTCAGGCGAGCCTGCGCATCCGCGCAGACTCGCCAGAACCTTCGCTGCTCGCTCATACAAGCAGTGAATCAAGAGGAACCTTCAGACAGAAAGCCGTATCCCTGGCCCCTCTGAATGGCTGGGCATGCGCAGTTAAAATTTGTCATGACGGAATGCTCGAAGACCCAAATTTGCTTGGCGGGGCTCATATATGGGTTAATGGCGCCTATGGCGCCTGCTAGAAATGACTGACCAATATGCAAATAAAACACATTTCCCAAAGGCATTTTAACCATCGAAATAGAGACTTACATATACGCAAACAGTGTATATCCTGATGAGCCTTCTCGTAAGGATCTACACTATTTGTTATTCAGTCGATGGTTTTGTCTAACCCCATGGCAACTGGCAACATTGGATTTTGTTTGTATTGAGGTTTTACGTCCCCGTCATCACTATATAGGTCAGTTTGGAGACATTGCTGTCGATTTTATGGGACTTTTACCCGACATTGGGATCAAATGACGTACAGAAGACCCGCGTTATAATGACATTCGTAATAATGGCAAAACTGGTTGTAACGACAATTTCAATGGAACGAATTTTTAGCTCAAGGTTGAGCCTCGATTCCGAGCGGCTTGGGCTTCGCTCGGTTGGAAATGCCCAAATCGTGTCCATCTTGTAATTTAATACTTCAAGACATTTGTTAGAATCGCCTCGAGGCGATTCTAACAAATGTCTATAACATGTGTTTCTTTGAGTAATGCTGTGGAAAAGACCTTTCATAACCTATCATACTCCTAACTGGGATTCTTTATAACGACAAATTCATTATAACGGCACAATAATACAGAACATTTACTATCGTTAAAACGCGGATCCTCTGTATCAAGCCCTACCGCCCAAAGAAATAGCAAGGATTGAAGGGACGGTCCGATTCGCACAATTTTTCCTGGGCAGGCTTAGATATTCGTTCTGAGCAGTACACCGGTATTAAAAGTTCGTTCGGTTTCAGCTCTGCGCAGAAGCACCATGCAGTCCAATCATATTCTCCCCCCCCCCCGGTCCATCGAGGCTTGGAGAAATAGATTGGGCTGCATATTGCTTCCACGCAGAGCTGACACTGGCCACACACAAGTAGTGGTAAACCGCTTAGAAGGACTAAATATGTTCTATAAAAGGGTTACCCTTTAGAAGCAATGAATACATCACAGAAGTGAAATATATGGAGTATACATGTTTTCTGGGCCACACTAGCTAGTTTCGGCCAATTAGGCCTCATCAGTGACCCTCAGTTATTTTAAAAATTCCACAATGGAATCAATGATCCGAAAGGACACGAAAATACAATCTACACTATGATGTAGGGCAGGGAGACGTTTTACCGCCGCCACACATTCCGTCACACCAGCTGCAGTGAAGTTAAATATGTCCTATAAAAGGGTTATCCTTTAGAAGCAACGAATACACCACAGAAGTGAAAAATATGGAATGTACATGTTTTCTGGGCCAGACTAGCTAGTTTCGGCCAATTAGGCCTCATCAGTGACCCTCAGATATTTTCAAAATTCCACAATGGCTTCAATGATCCAAAAGGACAAGAAAATACAGTCTACACTATGATGTAGCGCAGGGAGACGTTTTACCGCCGCCACACATTCCCGTTCTATAAAAGTGTTATCCTTTAAGCCTGCCCAGGAAAAGCGGTGTGAGTCAGACCGTCCAGTGCATATAAGCCTTTTGGTTTCACTTGGCGACAGGGCTTCAGATGTCATTTCATCTCGAAGTCGGATAAAAGTCCCACAAAATTGGAAGCAGCGTCTCCAAAATGACCTAAATAGTGTTGACGGGGACGTTAAACCTCAAATCAAACAAACAAAACCAATGATTTTCTCCAAACCCTGATGGGCGCGGTGCTGGCAACACTGCCGGTTATGCCTATATTCAGCAATTGAAGAGTCCATTTCCATTTGCTCAGGGATGAAAGGGTAAACCCATAAAGACACCCATACTTGTGTATACTTTCCAAGTCACGGTCACACGATATTGAATGGGGGCGTTATGCAAAGAATCAGATAAAAAGTACTCTAAATATACCCATAGCATGGGTTTTACACTGATTCATGTCAAAGTCAAATGACCCAAATTCGGAAATTTGATAAAGTAAAATATAGGCACGTCTCTAAGAATTTTAGATTAAGCGGGTATATATAAATTTCCGAATTGTACGCAAGAGAGTCCAAGATCAGAATATTATATTGCATGTATTTTTATGAGAAAATTATAAAAAAAAACTAGGTTGGTAGAAACTAAATGTAAACATTTATTTATTTCTTTATTTATTTAGAGATGCTCTTATATGAGTGTTCATGTATTACTGATTGAGGAAAAGGGATAAGATGCGAGGCTGCGCCGAGCATATTATCCCTTTTCCTCAACGAGTTTAATAAATTCAATAATACATGAGCACGAATGCAAGATTCTATTTATCATATGGCATTTGAAACGCATTTTATTCACGATTATTTAACAAAAATGTCAATGTTCCGCCATTAGTAAACGCGACGTCGTTAAGAACGTCGCACATGTAACGTTACGGTGCGTATCTAACTAATTTGCATATTTAATCCACTAGTGGATTATCGAATATATTATGTTATTACATTCTCAGACGCGACGGCAGATGATAAATTTATTTATTTTTATTTTATTTATTTATTTATTTATTTATTTATTTATTTATCTATGTATCTATCTATCTATCTATCTATCTATCTATCTATCTATCTATCTATCTATCTATCTATCTATCTATCTATCTATCTATCTAGCTATCTATCTATCTATCTATCTATCTATCTATCTATCTATCTATCTATCTATCTATCTATCTATCTATCTATCTATCTATCAAGGCCTGGCCGTTACGATAACATAGCCGTGCGACATAGTGCATTTTTTCGCATCTCCAAAATGGTTACTTTTCTGATGAAAAGTTTTGATATCTTTCTTATTTATACTCCAAACAGGCTGTGGGTGCTCGTTAGAACCGCCTCACTTACCAGTATCCACAACCTATGTCTTGGAACAGAAAGAAGAAAAATAATGTATACCCCATAAACCCCCGTTTTATCTATATAAGGTTGGGTTTAGGGATTGTTCATTTCGTGATGGAAACCGTAAGTCATTTATGAATTTATTTATTAATTGACTATCCTTTATTACACAAGGTCAACCAATATTAAAAAACATAAATCATGTTTTTAATTGCGTCAGTTAATAAAATTGTCATTAATCAAGTAATTTCGTATTGGCCCAGTTTCAGGTCCTCGGTCAGCTGTATTGGCCTCGGCCTTCGGCCTCGTGCCAATACAGCAGACCTCGGACCTGTAACTGGGCCAATACGAAATCACTTGATTAATAACATTATATTACAGTTGAACTCCAATGGCTCCAATCTTTGAATCCATCAAATGTTCGAGACGGTTAGTTTGAACCACTTGGGGTTAATCTTAGTGCCAGATAAGGCATAATGCGGATGGTTAGCCCTTCTCTTGCTGAATATTCATCTAAGCCGCACCCATTCCTGTCCATCAACAGATTAAATTACTTCATGTAATTTATTGCTACAAATTCATAAACTGAATGCCAAACAGTGTAGATCCTGATCAGATGGCTTCTTCAGAAGCCATCTGATCTGGATCTACACTGTTTGCAAAGATAGGGGTTGTCGTGAACAGCAAGATAAGGGTTAAAGACACATTTTCGATCTTTCACATTACGATAACACACCCGTGCGTGCATATTTTCACATTTCCAAAATGGCTCATTTTCTGATGAAAATCCGTAATATTTTTCTCATTTATACCGCAAACATTTGATTGTGGGTTGCTCGTTAGTACCGCCTTATTGAGGCGGTTCTAACGAGTACCCACAACCTATGTATTGGAGCAGAAATAAGAAAAATAATGTATACCCCGTAACCCCCTAGTTTTCTCTCTAAAAAGTGGGGTTTAGGGTGGGGATGATCATTTCACAGACTTGGTTCACGTAATGTATAAAAATATTTTGTGTGAACTCATTAGAATCACTAATGATTAAGTACAACATACAATTTTAAACCCACATATGTCAAGCGGCCTTTTTCTCGGGCATTGGCAAACTCATTAGAATCACTAATGAATAAGTACAACATACAATTTTAAACCCACATATGTCAAGCGACCTTTTTCTCGGGCATTGGTTTGCTTAAATAACATTCTTTTTTGTTTGGTAAAATTTGCCACAAACGAACACAAACTGACACCCCTTTAATTGGAAATAGACCACTCCAAATTTACCAGGTGGAAGATTCCATTGTCATACATGGGTTAACGTTAAATTATCCTAAATGTACTGAAAGCTGAAGTCACGGGAAAAATCTTCATGGCCCCCAAAAAGTGTTCGATTTAATCATGGTAAACTATCATGCTGAGTTTGAGTCATTTAACTTTTGCAATAGGTATTTAGAGGTTGAAATATTCAACTGTTTTGTGGGTGGGGGGGGGGTATCAGATAATCCATAGTTTTTTGGGGTACGTATTTTGTAAAGGCCGTTTGCGGGTTATTTAAGAAGTGAATTTTAGTTTTCTGCGGTTCATGAAAGTATGAACGCAGTGGGTCACGTGCAAAGTAAATGAACCCCAAAGGAGCTCATGTAAACTTTGCTAGTGTCCCGCTGTCGTTCATGCTTTCATGAAAAGCAGAAAGTTAAGTTTATGTTTTACATTTACATTCTTTGCCCCTCGTCACTGGGTGAAAAAATGGTTATAAGCAAACTTTTAAAGCTGAAAAACCATTACACGCTGTTTTTTTTGTTGTTGTTGTTGTTGTTGTTTTACAAAGAGCGGAACACGCCCGTAGAGAACCATGGTTTAGACTGACGTCACTTGATGTCACTGAAAATCACGTGACTCGATGCGTTCATGGAAGTATGAACTACATTGTTTTCTATAGGTTTACATTAAACTTTACATTGGAAACATATTTTTGTTTGCAGTTTCTTTAATCATCGGCATTAGGGCTAAATTTCATCGGTTATCTTGTCGCAAAATTTTATACACCATCACGCAAACAAGTCCGTGAAATAAACACCCCCTTACACCCCACTTTATATCGAGAAAACTGGGGTTTACGGGGGTATACATTAGTTTTCTTATTTCTGCTCCTAGACATAGGTTGTGGGTACTCGTTAGAACCGCCTCAATGAGGCGGTTCTAACGAGTACTCACAACCTATGTTTTGAGTACAAATAAGAAAAATATCACAAATTTTCTTCAGAAATTTGACCGTTTTGGGGATGCAAAAAATGCACTATGACGCATGGGTGTGTTTTTGTAATGAAAAGTTAAGTCAGAGGAAAAATGGGGTTGCTCTAATCTAACGAGTACCCACAATCTATGTTTGGAGGACAAATAAGAAACTTATCAAAAACATGAGACAAATGACCGATTTGGAGAAATTTAAGAGGGTACTGTGTATGACAGAGGGATCTGTTATCGTAATGTTCTCGCCATGTGCAGCCCGCAAAGGCTCCGGTCAGAGTGTAGATAGGCTGGTTAGAGTCTTCTCTGTCCACATGGGATTTGTATGGTGCCAAACCTTTTCGATAAAGAACGGGCCTCCGTGGCCTAGTGGATAAGAGCGCTGACTCTGAATCATTAGGTCTCTCACCGCTGTGGGTTCAAGCCTGGTTCAGGTCACATGTGGGACGTCAAGTTCTGCAACGGAAGGTCAGGTGGTTTTTCTCCGGGTACTCCGGTTTTCGTCCACCTCTCATTAAAGATCGGCTCGATATGAGCGAAATAATCTTGAAAGGGCCGTAACCCCCCCTCCCCCCAAAAAAAAAAAAAAAAAAAAACATAAAGAAAGAACTGACTTTTTTCTGAATCTTATATGTGATATTGGGAAACCACTTTCGACTGACCGTGAACAGTGTTTACATTTAAAATTTGAATTTGGGCTCAACATTCGTGCGACTAAGTGCATCAAATCCCAAAAATGGTGTCTAAATTGATGAAAATGTGTGATATTTTCTTATTTGTATTCCAAACATAGATTGTGGGTGTTCTACCGAGTACCCTCAACGTATGTCTTGGAGATAGTGTATAACCATGTAACCTCAGTTTTCTCTATATAAAGTGGGGTTTAGAGGGGTGTTCATTTCTGGAACATGTTATCCAGATGTTTTCCCAGCGCATATAGTTATACCAATTTATTTTAGTTCGAGTGCGATGAAAGCTTCAAGCTTATTGAATCGCTCTCGAACACTCATTTCGGGGGTTTTTACGCGCGCGAGAGAGAAAGACAGTGGCTTTTACACAACTGCTACTCATTTACACCTGGATGGGGCAGTGTCATTACGTGTCTTGCCGAAGGACACACCTCGATACCGGTGGCCGGATTCGAACGCACAACCTGACGTGAGAGAATTATATGCTTCTGTGTTTCTCTAATGCTTCTTGTGAGATGAGAGTCATTGCTGGGCTGAAATTTTGGATAATTATACAGAATAACGCCTTGCAGTTTTAAGGGCAGCTTTATTTTTTTATTTTTTTACTTTTTTGTTTTTGTTTTTAGAAATATCAGAAAAAAACACCTATTTTGTAACAAACACATGGCCTACAAGTTCATTAAGTACATTATAGAGTATCGCGGAGAAAGACATCATGTTTATTTGTTTGTTTGATTTGAGATTTAACGTCCCCGTCAACAATGTATATAGGTCATTTTGTAGACGCTGCTTCCAATTTTGTGGGACTTTAACCCGACATTTAGGTGCAATTACATCTCAAGCCCTGTCACCCAATGAAACCAATAGGGTTTATAAGCATGGACGGTCCGACACGCACGGCTTTGCCTGGGCAGGCTTAGATCCTCTAAGCGGTTTGCCAGTACTCAAGTGCGGTCGAATTCAGCTCTGCATGGAAGCATCATGCAGCCCATCTGTTTCTTCAAGCCCCGATGGGCGGGGGCTGTTAAGACATCAAGTTAACTATGAAAACTGTGGCAAACATTATTGTTCATATTTCTGCTCCGCAACAGATTGTGTGTACTCGATAAAACCGCCTCAACGAGGCAGAAATTCGGGAATGTTCATATATTCTTTAAGTCATTCAAAATAACTTTATCTTTCATGGGAAAGAAACGCCAACATAAAGCATCTTCAACATCATCACGAAAACACGCCTATATAATTTTGACCCCCTCGAACCCTACTTGTATATAGTAAAACTGGGGTTTACAGGGGTAAACCTTATTTTTCTTATTTCTGCTCTAAAATATAGATTGTGGGTACTCGTTAGAACCGCCTCGTTCAGGCGGTTCTAACGAGTACCCACAATCTATATTTTGAGCAGAAATAAGAAAAATATTACAATTTTTCATCTTAAAATATTCATTTTTTCGGCGATAAAGATGGCAATATGTTTGTATAGCCGTGTTTGCGTAATGAGTAAAAATATCAAAAGCGGAAAGCCAAAGGGCCAGTGTCTTTCCCGCAAAAGTGCCAAACTACTATCCAAAATAAAATGATATTAGTAGTCATACAGGCGGAGATAAAATAACAATAATGCACCACAACAGAAGTGCAGCGCCTTGGAACCGTCGGTCAGTAAAAATCCTTAGGGCGCGATTAGGGTGAGGATGCTTGAGCAAAAGAAATCACTAGTGCATCGTATTCGTGGGGACACAACCTTTACTCACCACCTCAAGAAGTGCTGGATCAATTAACCCTTTTTTGTACAAAATGACTGACTTTTGTTTTTAAGGTTTTTGTTTTTGTTTGATTTAAGGTTTAACGTCCCCGTCAACACTGTAAAGGTAATTTTGGAGACGTAGCTTCCAATTTTGTGGGACTTTTACCACACATTGAGATGAAATGTCATCTCAAGCCCTGCCGCCCAATGAAACCAATAGGGTTTATATGCATGGACGGTCCAACTCGCACCGCTATGCCTGGGCAGGCTGAGATCCTCAAAGTGGTTTACCAGTACACGTGTGCGGGTCGGTTTCAGCTCTGCGTGGAAGCATCATGCAGCCCATCTATTTCTTCAAGTCCGACGAGCGGGGCCGATTGTTTTTAAGGTAACCGGGCGCCAAGAGCATATAGGGGCTACCCCCTTTTGTACCAAATGTAGTCTTCCTTCTTATATATAGCAGGGGTCAATTTCAAAATTTAGGGGCTGTCAGGTTGGGTTTTCCTAAAAGTGAAACTGACTGAACTTTTATTAAACAGTGGAGGCCCTGATAAGATACTGCGGCGTCTGATCTGGGCTTGCACTGTTTGCCAAATACCCGTTTTGGGGTTTCTTGTACTAAATGGGTTAACTATCCATACACCCTGCTAGCATTCTACATAAATCTACAGCGGGCCGTTAGCGGCCCGTCGGCTACCCTGACGGGCCGCTAACGGCCCGCTGTAGATTTATGTAGAATGCTTACTGGGCAACGCCCAGCGAGGAATCAGATCAGATTGCGCAACTGATCTGAGACTTCGCTGGGCACACCGTGTTTTGCGCTAATCGCTCGGCATGATGGGTATTTTTAGCAGCAGAGGGCAGTTTTTTTCTGTTTTCCCCAGAAAGCAGGATAGGACATCTCATGCATATTGCCTCTGGTGGAGACAATTTGCATGAGATATCAAGTCTGTTTTCTGTACAAAAAAAAGAGAGAAAAATATCAACAATTTCTTATCTGCTGAATTAGTCTAGAGAGTGGTAAAGGTTAACCCATATATGACAATGGAATCTTCCATCATATAAATTTGGAGTTGTCCATTTTCAATTATAGGGGTGTCAGATTTGTTTTGTTTAATGTAAGTTGTACAAAAATGTATGTTCTTTGAGCAAACAGTGTAGACCCAGATCAGACGCCGCGTTATGCGGCGTCTGATCTGGGTCTACATTGTTTGCCAACTTCCCAAAAAAGGGCCACTAGGCATATATGGGTTAAGGAGACACATGTGATTCTATATTCAGTTTTCTAATTGGACAGATTCCAGATGCCTCCACCAATGGCATTGAACGGATCAGATGACATGTCAGAACATCACCAAAACCCTGAGACACCCGCTGATATCCAAGATGGCGCCGATGTTCCTGATGGCATATTCAAGCCTGGGGTGAGAATATTCTACTACCATTCTTGAAACAAAATGATAATTTTCCACACGATGTTTCGTGATTTTGTCATCAGCGGTCACAGAAAAGCTTTCGCTTGTTTGATTTGAGGTTTAACGTCCTCGTTAACACTATTTAGGTCATTTTGGAGACGTTGTTTTCAATGTTATGGGATGTTAACCGATACTTGGATGAAATGACATCTCAAGCCCTGCCACCCTATGAAACCAATAGGGTTTATGCATGGACGCTCCGGTACCACTTTGCCTGGGCAGGTTTAGATACCAATAACCATCCAGCCCAGTATATTTTTGCAAGGCCCAGTGGGTGGGGGGGCATCACCGAAAAAGCGAAACATACCGTATCATGGACGCTAGACTATTAACGTTTATGCATAAAATAAGTTGAGGAATAAAGATTGAGAAAACACATTCCAAGTTAACTTACCCTCATCCGCCCATTGGGACTGGAGAAATAGATGGGCGGCATGTCTCCCTGCCCTACGTCATAGTGTACTTTATATTTTCTTGTCCTTTGGGATCAATGATTCCATTGTGGAATTTTGAAAATAGTTGAGGGTCACTGATGAGGCCTAATTGGCCCAAAAAACATTCACACTCCATATTTTTCAGTTCTGTGGTGTATTTCTTGCCCTTTTATAGAACATGGTGCTTCCGCGTAGAGCTGAAAGCTAACGCACATTTGAGTACTGGTAACCCTCTTGGAAGTGCTTTGCCTGCCCAGGAAAAGTGGTACGAGTCGGACCGTTCCTCAAACGCTGGCTGTTTCTTGATAGAGCTTCAGATGTTATTTCATCTCATTGTCGGGTAAAAGTCCCACAAAATCAGAAGCAATGTCTCCAAAATGACCTAAACAGTGTTGACGGGGGACGTAAAATCTTAAAACAAACAAATAAACTAACTAACCCCTACCCCGACCCCCAACTCTAACGTTTTATGGGTCCAGGAATTCCAAAGGAAATGCAGGCCAGCTCATGAGAAAAGAGTAGTTTTCGCATTGGCGAGCAGCAAAGCTCTAGGGAGAGCTTGGCTGCTCGCAAAAATGTAATGGGCGCTTAAGGTAGCGTCGTGCTTGACGTTATGCGTCTAGCCCTATTAGTTTTCTAAGCAGGCTTGGCTCAGAGTTTGTCTGGTCGTCTATGCGACAAGTGGCCATTTCCCATGACCTTGCATATATAAAGTGTATTGTGCGTGGTGACGTACGAATGACACAGATACCCAGGAAAGCCCAGGCCTAAGATCATAGCCGGATAAAATTAAACATGCTATTAATAATTAAGAAATAGATCAGCTCTAGCTGTGATTTGTTGAGTAATAAATCACAGTTTGGAGGTCAGTTGTAAAGTAGACAAATCACGAGCGCGTAGCGCGCGTGATTTGTCTACTTACAACTGACCGACAAACTGTGATTTATTACCTAACAAATCACTAGCTAGAGCTGATCTATTTCGATTCTAACACGCTGAAACTCGGCAATAATGCTGTCGTTTCCTCCAAATTCTCACAACTTTCCGCCAGTGTTAGAAGAAATCCCGCTAAAAGTATCGACTGAAATACATGCATTTACATCCTTTTCTAATGTTGTCGATGCGAGAAAATGACGCTACACCGTCCAACGTCAAGGAAATCGACTAGTGACGTCATAACTTTGGAGTTTTAATGACGTCACTCGTCACGCTCTTCTGAGCTGTGATTTGTTGCAGAATAAAACACAGTTGTTTTCCACTGCCTATATAGGCGCGCTGTGTTAGAATTAAGAAATAGATCAGCTCTAACTGTGATTTGTTGAGTAATAAATCACAGTTTGGAGGTCAGTTGTAAAGTAGACAAATCACAAGCGCGTAGCGCGCGTGATTTGTCTACTTACAACTGACCGACAAACTGTGATTTATTACTCAACAAATCACAAACTAGAGCTGATCTATTTCGATTCTAACAAGCTGAAAATCAGCAATAATGCTGTTGTTTACTTCAAAATCTCACAACTTTTCGCCATTGTTAAAAAGAAATCCCGCTAAAATTATCGACTGAAACGCATGCATTTATATCCTTTTCTAACGTTTTCGATGCGAGAAAATGACGTTACACCGTCTAACGTCAAGGAAATCGACTAGTGACGTCATAAATTTGCAGTTTTAATGACGTCACTCGTCACGCTCTCCCTTGCTGTGATTTGTTGTAGAATAAAACACAGTTGTTTTCCACTGCCTATATAGGCACGCTGTGTTAGAATTCAGTGTATTTTCCACTTTAGAACAGGTCACCGACCCAAGGACCTACACCTACAAATAATATATACATCAATAAATCGGGATAACTTAAAATCTAACACAGAGCGCCTATATATATAATTACGGAACCCGGGAAGGGACATAATTTTTTTTAATATGTTGTGCGAACAAGATATTAAGTTGTGCAGACAAGATATTATCTTGTGCGGACAACATAATTTATGTTGTGCGGACAACATATTATCTTGTGCGGACAAGATAATAGCTTGTTTGCACAACTTAATATCTTGTGCGGACAAGATAGTATCTTGTTCGCACAACATATTATCTTGTTTGCACAACATAGATCTTGGGAAGTTGTGCGAACAAGATATTATCTTGTACGGACAAGATATTATCTTGTTCGCACAACATAATAAAAATAAAAAAAAACATGTCCCTTCCCGGGTTCCGTATATAATAGGCAATGGAAAGGAACTGCAAAAGAGCGAGACGCGAAATTACATGCATGACGTCACTCGTAGATTCTCTGAGGTCAGACAGTTTAATGTCAAGTTCTCGCAGCCCCCCGAAAATTACAAAATGACGAATCTAGCGTGTGTTAAGGGGAAGGGGAACACCTGAAAGATTTTTCCGCCATTTTCCAAGGGAGACAACTTTCGGAATTTCCTGTTCGTTTCACGATAAGCTCTGTCCCACTGAAAAAGGGGTCTACTCTTTAACGAAAGAATTTGCTAAGTTGACCCTTTTGGCATGGGATTCAAAAATACTTTTGGAGGAGTTGCCTCCTCTGAATGTGCTTTGTTTGATTTGATGTTTAACGTCCCCGTCAACATTGTAAAGGTCAGTTTGGAGACGTTGCTTCCAATTTTGTGGGACTTTTTCCGGCATTGAGATTAAATGGCATCTCAAGCCCTGCCACCCAATGAAACCAATAGGGTTTATACGCATGGACGGACCGACTCGCACCGCTTTGCCTGGGCAGGCTCAGATCGTCTAAGCTGTTTACCAGTACTCGTGTGCAGGTCGGTTTTAGCTCTGCGTGGAAGCACCATGCAGCCCATCTATTTCTTCCAGCCCCGATGGGCGGGAGGTCCTCTGAAGGTGTATCCATTCCCCTTAGCTTGATTAAAGTCAATAACATTGGCGGGATTTCTGACAATGTGCAAGGCTGAAAAAACAAAATTCGAAGAAACAACAAAACTATTGTGTGAGAATCGAAATAATTCAGCTTTTGCTACGCGACAGAACTCGTCAGTGGACATTTCATCATAATTCTTGTAAGTGATGTCTAATTTTTGTTCAAATGTATGATACAAACGGTCACAAAATCGCAGAAGCAAAATCCCTACATGTAGCGCTTTCCCAAGGGATGTCAATCCGCACAAACGCACAGGTTACAAAAACACTACAAAACATGAAAACCCGCTAACATAGTCGCAAAGCAATATGAAAGAAATTGTAGGATCTTACTTGGGTGTGAGGGGCGGATAGAATTATCCGTTTCCAGGGTCACAGTCCGAAAACACCGAGGGACAAATTCCATTATCTACCTCACATCCATGAAAGAAAATCGTTTTGTTTATCTTAGTGTTTGTTATATTTATTATTATTATTATTATTATTATTTTGCATACCTGTCATTTTTGGCGTGATAGTTTTATCAAACAGTCACTGCGATATCTGACATCCGCCAAATTGTGATGACACTACAATAACTGTCATGTTTAGTGACGTAATAACTTTCAGTGACGTCAAACATAACACCGGCGTACGGATGTCCTGTACAACCAGTGCACATCAAACATGCAAATTCTAGATTTTGATCCCAGTGAAGGATAGCCTGTATAAGATAAGAATTCCTTACCGATGGTGAAACCCTGGACTTCTTAACCTGCTGTGCGAGAACAAAAAAAAAAAAAAAAAAAAAAAAAAAATACGTGAAACTGTCAAGCGCATGGCCGTAGACGCTGCCGAATAAATCATTTCTCTCAATTAATCTCTGAGTCTACCAAGACCGACATATTATTTTAATCCAACTTAAATCATAACCTTGTAACAAATGTTATCTACGTCACGAGAATGCCTATCTTAGGGGTTTATGACCAGGTAAGACATAAATCAACCTGCTCAGCTGCGCATGCTTGAATTAGTCTTGTTATTCTGGATATAGAAACACGAGGCCATTCACTATCCAAGCAGCGAACAAAAAGGTGCTGATCAGACTGCGCGCATGCGCAGGCTGATCTGTAGCTTTTTTGTTCGCAAAAAAAAAAAAAAAAACAGATTTTCGCATAATGTGGCATAATATGGTTAATGTATTCTGTAATCTACGTTACCCCATATATGACAGATAGGACATACCACCCATCATCTGACCGCCGCCCATCGGGGTTTGGAGAAATATATCGGACTGCAAGGTGCCTCCACGCAGAGCTGAGACCGACCGCACACGAGTACTGGTAATCCGCTTAGAGTGAGTGAGATTTAGTTTTACGTCCCACCAACAGCTAAGGTCATACGGAGACGGAACATAGGTAACCCGCTTAGAAGGATTAAGCCTATCAAAGCAAAGTGATGCGTGTTGGACCGTTCATGCAAATGGACCCTATTGATTGCAGTGTGCTGCGGGGCTCGAGATGTCATTTCATATCAATGTCGGGTAAAAGTCACACAAAAATTGGAAGCAGCGTCTCCAAAATGACCTAAATAGTGTTGAAAGGGACGTTAAACCTCATTTCAAACAAAACAAAAAGCACCCATCACTTTTGGAAAAAAGGCCATTGCCAATTTAAGGACCGTGAATATTTTATCTATTGTAAGTTTAAAAAAAAATCTTGGAAAGTAAGCAAACAGTGTATACCTTGATCAAAGTGCACCATGGATAATCTGATCATAGACTGTTTGACTACTTTATTGGACGTAATATAGAAATGGGCTTATGACACAATGCGATATTAAACCATTTTGAAATTATTTTCAATAAGCTCCGGTTGTAAACATTATATGAGTCGCCAAACCCTAAAAAGGGCCTTTGAGCAAGTGCGCCCAGAGAGGACTCTGATTAGACTGCGCTTCCGCGCAGTCTGATCAGAGTCCTCTCTGTCCGATGTAAGGATGGCCGTTGACAAAAACTTACTTCTTGCAGTCAGGGAGTGATGCATTCTGATTGTGATTTGAGATAATGCTCCAAAACACCTTTTCCCATGCTTCGGCTTATTACGGTTTTCGTTTTATTGAACAATTGCTTCAGATAAGGCGCTTTTTACATCCACAAAATCCTGATTTTTTTCTTATTTCTGCACAAAAACATACGCTGTGAGTATTCAGTAGAAGCGCCTCGCCGAGGCGCTTCTAATGAGTATCAGCAACATATGTTTTTGTGCAGAAATAAGAAAAAAATGTGGATACCCCCATCTAAACTGGGGCTCTATGAGAACTATAGCATATGAAAAAAAAACAACAACAACTTATGATTACAGTTAAAACATGTTAAATTACAGCGTAAGGGCCGTTATCGACCTAGAGGAGAAGAAATGGAGTCCTGGGGGAGCTCTGTAGGTGAGCATAAGTTTTCGTACTTTATTGTATTAAAGTCCCATTTGAGCCAAGGCACCCTAATGGGTCTGTTCTTAGTCGCCTTAAAAAGTCGTTATGATAACCACTCTTGTTGTATTTTGTTTTATATAAAGTAACATGGTGTTTACAAGCCTTTAAGGGTAAACATAAGATAATTTCCTACCTCTGCCCCAAGAATTTGGGATAAGGTGGCTGAAACGAGCACTCAGAGTCTGTGTTTTAAGTATGGTTAGACAAGATGTGTTTGTGAAACATAATGCCGCCGGACAGCGTCAAAGTCAAGGTCACAAGGTCAAAACCCATTTGAAAGTTCTTGTCACAAGAAATGCGGATATGAAATATGAAAGCCCGGTCACTAACCAATCAAAAATATGGCCAGTGTTAAAGTTTTTAAAAAGTAGGTCGAGGCCACAAGGTAAACGAAATGATATCACTGGGAAGGTCTTATGTAAAGGAATAAGGAATGTACATGTGAAATATGATAGCTATATCACTTACCAATCACACGTTCTGTTCAATGTTAAAGTTTTTAAAAAGTAGGTTAGGCGTCAAGGTCAAGGTCATAATGTCAAAAAATATGGTATCACCTGAAAGGTCTTGTGACAAGAAATACACTTGTGGAATATGAAAGCACTATCGCTTACCAGTCGAAAGTTATGGCCGATGTTTATGTTTTTGAGGAGAGAAAGACAGACAGACAGACAGACAGACAGACCACAACCTATTTGAGCATTCGCTTCCAGGCAATCTCAAAAGAGCATTCACATTCCCGCAGTCTCATCAGAGCATTCTCATTCACGCTGTCTTACGGGGGCACCCGAATCCACGCAGTCTCACAAGAGCATACCCCTTTACGCTGTCTCACCAGAGCATTCCCTTTCACGCAGAATTACCAGCGCATCACATTCACGCTGTCGCACCAGAGCATTCACATTCACGCTGTCTCATCAGAGCATTTGCTTACACGCTCATCACGCCCTAAATCGGAAACGATATAAATAGTCTTAAGGGGGATTTAAAACCTCAAAACAAACAAAAAAGAATGCACTCTGTCAAAAGGATGTGTTATCATAATGACATAAAAATAATAATACAAATCCGTAAATTTTACACCTTGGTATTGTTACAGACACGTTAGCAGCGAAAGCAGAGAATGAGAGATATTTACTGGCTTTACTGCGTGCAGATCCTGAATACAGATGGCGCTACGGTCTAGTAGAGTTACTACGCAAGTGCGAAGATAGGACGCAATGCAATCGAGCCCTTGTCTTCCTCTACGCAGTCGTAAGTTAATCTTATAACATTAAAGTTTAGCCAGTTTCAGATATTTAAAGAATATTTAGAAAATGGTCGACCTTTATGTAAAAAGCGAAGGCCCTGAGCAGACGTCGCGTTCTGATCAGGAGCTGCACTGTTTGTTATGACCCGTTTTCTGGTTTCCCGAATAAAAATGGATTAAAACATTCAAGTCAAACATGCTTTTCGTCACAAAAACCAGAAACATTTTTTTTTTTTCAGAAAACAGATTGTATGGAAGTTACAAAAAATATATATATATTTTTAAAAGCCCCAAAAAAGTAAATTTGTTAGAACTTCTCGCTGTCCGGCTTTTCTTAACCCATAAGATGCCAATCACGACATTTGTCGCCTGTTTTGTCGTCTGCCGGTTACTTTCAAAGTCATTTTTGCAAACAATGTGGAGCCAGATCAGACTGCTCCTCTAGGAGCAGTCTGATCTGGGTCCACACTGTTTGCCTGTATGCAAAAGTATTTTTAAAAAGTTTGCAAGAAGATTCAGCAGACGACATAAGCAGACGACATTTTCAGATTTAGTTTTTCTCGGCGTCTTAATGGTTAAATTAGACTGGCACAAAAAACAATGTCATCAAATCGAAATTGCAGGTTGTTGAAGGTATAAAAGCCCGAGACAGAGGGATAGGCGAAACGGTGGATTTCAACCACTCTGATGCCCCACATCACTTCAGCTGTGCCGTCTGGCTCAATATCATTGATGGATTAAACTTTGTGACCACATCTCCCGGCACAGTGAGAGACATTAGTTATGTGGATGTAGAGACAGGTGCAAACACAGATCAGTCAGTTCTTAAAGGATTTTGCTGTCTCCTGAGGAGTCTTGGAAGTAAGATTTATCATTCTCATCAAGCCCTGAACTCATACTATGACTTAACCTTTAAGATGCCTCGAGAAACTGCTTCTGAAATTGTCGTCCGCTTATGTCGTCTGCTGAATATTCTTGCAAACTTTTCAAACGTATTTTGTACATAGGCAAACAGTGTGGAATCTAACAGACTGTTCCTAATCTGGGTCCACACTGTTGGCAAAATGACTTTCAAAGTTACCAGCAGACGTCAAAGCAGACGACAATTGTCGTGATTGGCATGTTATGAGTTAACCCTTTCACATTTGCGTTTCGAAATCAAATCTTCCTCCGTTGAATTTGAACACTCTCACGCTTATACATTTAGAAAAAAATCATTATAGTGTATATATGCCTTTGTTTGGGCATAGGCCACATAGTCGTTTCATGCAAACCGTATTGCCGACTTTGGTTTGATCAGTGTCCGATAGATGTTGCAATATGATTGTAATAAACATAACGGTTGGCATTAAACTCGGAAGAGATGAAAAATGTCTAAATCATAATGCTAACGATAGAGTTCTACCAATTTCAGTTTATATTTTCTGATCATTTGGACTCACTGAATCCCTTTCAGATTCGAACGATTACTTTTAGCTCACCTACGCAGAAGGCTCCGGTGGAGCTATTGTGATCACTCGCCGTCCGTCGTCGTCGTATTCCGTTCACAAATGCTTTAAATGGCATCTGCTCCTAAACCGTTGAACAGATTTTGGCCAAACTTGGCAGAAATGATCTTAAGGTGGTCCTCTCTCATAGCTGTTCAAAGAATTTCATTCCATGAAGAACTCAAAACGGGAAAATAAAAAATACGAGGAAAAATCATTTTGTCTGAAACCAGAAGGCCCATGTCTTTGGTATGAAGCTTCACGATCTAGTGGACCTCTACCAAGATTGTTCAACTTAAAACCCAGGGACCAAAAATGGCCCCGCTCTAGGGCCCACTTATTTTTCACAGACTTACATAGCGGAAACATTACTTCTTGTCTGAAAAAAGAAGCCTAGGTCTTTTATATATGGTACGAAGCTTCATCTAGTGGACCTCTACCAAGATTGTTCAAATTTAAGCCCTGGGACAAGTGGTGTTCAACAGACTACCATAGGGAGAGTATTTGGAAATCTTCTTGTCTGAAACCCGAAGGCCCAGGTCTTTGTTAGTTTGTATGAATCTTCATTTTGAGGACCTGTACAAAGATTGTTCAAATTATAGCCCTGGGCCAACTGGTGTTCAACAGACTACCATAGGGAGAGAATTTGGAAATCTTCTTGTCTCAAACCCGAAGGCCCAGGTTTTTGTTAGTTTGTATGAATCTTCATTTTGTGGGCCTGTACCAAGATTGTTCAAATTATAGCCCTGGTGCCAAAAATGGCCTCGCCCTGGGCCCACTGGTTTTACATATACTTATATAGGGAAAGCCTTTAAAACTTTAAAAATCTTCTTGTCTGAATCCAGAAAGCCCAGGCCTTTGATATTTAGTATGAAGCTTCATTTAGCGGACCTCTGCCAAGATTGTTCAAATAATTACCCTGTGGCCAAAAATGGCCTCGTCCCGAGACCCAGTCGATTTACATAAACTTAATAGGGAAAAACATTTGAAAGTCTTCTTGTCTGTAACCAGAAGGACCAGGTATTTGACGTTTGGTATGAAGCTTCATCTAGCGGACCTCTAGCAAAATTGTTCGTGGCCCAATGGTTTTACATAGACTTAATTGGGGAATGCCATTGAAAAGCTTATTGTCTGAAACCAGAAAGCCCAGGTCTTTGATATTTGGGATAAAGCTCTTCTAGGGGACCTCTACCAAGATTATTCAAATTATAGCCCAGGGACAAAAATGGCCCCGTTCTGAGGCCAAAAAATGGCTCCTCCCTGGGGCCGACTGGTTTTGCGTGGATTTATATAGGGAAATAGAAGTGAAGGCAATGGGAAAACCGTTAAGAATAATCTTGTCTAAAACAAGAAAGTCCATGCTTTTGATATTTAATATGATGCTTCATCTAGCGGACCTCTACCAAAAATGTTCAAATTATAGCCCTGGAGCCAAAACTGGCGCCACCCCGGAGCCCACTGCTTTTACATAGATTTATAAGGGAAACATTTATAAATCTTCTTGTCTGCAACCAGAAAGCCAGTTTTCCTGAATGGAAACCTGCATAGGCATGCCTCATTGGCAGCCTAAGTCCGATGGCCAAAATCGCGCGGCCCCATGAGAGAGCACCGTTGACCTACTTTCCGCTCTCGAGCACAGTAGAGAAATCGCGATTTGCAGCCGAATTGGCACTGATTTCTCTACATTTTTGGCTCACTTTAGACCGGCCTTCAAAATTTCTAAAACTGGCAGTGCTTCAATTTTCCTCGGCAGGGCACAGGCAGACCAACGCGATTGACTCTTGTTGGAAAAACTGCCACGATTTGCAGCCCAGAAGCACAAAACTTACGTCTCGCTGTGGAGCTTTGGAGTTCAGTCCGCTCGACCTTGGCAGACGTAAAATGCCTTAACTTCAACCAACCAACCAGAAAGCCGATGCTTTTGATATGTGGTATGACGCTTCATCTAGCGGACCACTAAACGATTGTTCAAATTATAGCCCTGGGGCTAGAAATGGCCCTGCTCTGGGATCCACGGTTTTATATAGACCTATTAGGAAAAAGCTTTCAAAAGCTTCCGGTCTGAAACCAGAACGCCCAGGTCTTTGATATTTGGTATGAAGCTCATCTAGTGGACCTCTTCCAAGATTGTTCAGGTTATACATATGCTTATATAGGGAAAACTGTTAAAATTCTTCTTGTCTGAATCCAAAAGGTCCAGGCCATTGGTATTTGGTGGACCTCTACCATGAGTGTTCGATTTATAACCCTGGGGCAAAACAAACCCCGGGGCCCCACATGTGGTCCATAGACTTACATAGCAGAGAGCTTTAAAACTTTTCTCCTCTGAAACCGGACGGCCAAGTCCTGAGATATTTGCTACACAGCTATTACCAAGATTGTTAAAATTAAAGCCCTTGGGCCAAAAACGGCCCCTACTCAGTGTCCACCTATTTTACATAAATTTATATAGGAAAAACCTTAAAAAATTTTCTTGTCTCAAACCGGAAGGCTCAGGTCTTTGACGTTTGTTTCGTCTAGTGGACCTCTGCCAAAATTATTCAAATTATAGCCCTGGCACCAAAAATGGCCCCTGCCCAGGGGCCCACATGTTTTCCATAGACATACGCTGTGCAAACCTTTGAACAGCTTCCTGTCTGAAACAAATATAAACATGTTTTTGATGTTTTGTATGAAGCTTTTTCTAATGAACCTCTTCCAAGATGGTTCAAATTATAGCCATGGGCCCAGCAAATGGCCCGCGAAAGAACCACTGGTTTTACATGGACTTAAATAGCGAAAATCTTTAAAAATCTTCTTATCTGAAACCAGAAGGCCCAGGCCTTTGATATTTGCTACACAACTTCGTCTAGTAGACTTCTATCAAGATTGTTCAAATTACAGCCCTGGGAACCAAAAATGAGTCCACCTATTTTACAAAGACTTATATAGGGAAAAATTCTCGTCTGAATCTAGAAGCCCCGAGACTTTTGTATTTGGTGCTAGGGCTGGCTAATCGGAGCTGAAAAGATAATCGATTATCAGTCCTGTCATTGCGATCGATAATCGATTAGTAATCGCTAAGGTTTTTGTCATATTTTTACCTTTATGGCTTTCTTCTGCGCATGACTCTTACCATTAGTTACACTTTACCATATGTATATTTGAACAGACAGGCCCGAGCAAACAGTGTAGACCCAGACGAGACGACGCAGAATGCGGCGTCTCATCAGGGTCTGCACTGTTTGCCACTCATCCAGCTATTTTAGGCATAACTTTGGGTAGTAAATTGTACCTATCAAGTAATCGATTAAAAGCAAATCAAAAATGATAATCATTTTTGTTTAATTTATCGATCGATTAATCGATTATACGATTAATCGTGTCAGCCTTATTTGGTGCACAGCTTTGTCTATTGGACCACTGCCAAGATTGTTAAAATAGTAGCCCTGGGGCAAAAAATGGGACCATCCATGTTCTAGTCTTAACATATAGGGAAAACCTTAAGAAATCTTCTTGTCTGAAACCAAAAGGCCCTGGTCTTTGATATTTTCCATGTCTTTGATATTTGGAATATAGCTTCATCTGGTGGACTTTTACAAAGAGTGTTCAAATGCATTACGAAAACACGCCTATACAAATACATTGCCACCTTTATTGCAGAAAAAATGAAAATTTAATGATGAAAAATTGTGATATTTTTTTCTGATTTCTGCTCATAAAATAGATTGTGGGCACTCGTTGGAACCGCCTCATCGAGGCGGTTCTAACGAGTACCCACAACCTATATTTTAGAGTGGAAATAAGAAAAAAAGGAATACCCGCAGAAACCCCAGTTCTACTATATAAAAGTGGGGTTCAAGGGGTAAAAATTATACAGGCGTGTTTTCGTGATGATAGCTTAGAAGCCTCCGTGATTCAGTGGTTTCGCTACTCGCCTTGTAAACTAGGGGTCGCAGGATCGATCCCGGGCTTCTTTAGACTTTCGGATGAGTCTTTAAACCGAGGTTCCGTCTCCGTATGACCTTAGCTGTTGGTGGTACGTAAAACTCAAACACTCACTCACTCAAATTATAGTTCTGGCTCGGCCCCCGCCCATCGGGGCTTTGGGGAAATATATGGGCTGCATGATGCTTCGACGCAGAGCTGAAACCGACCCGCACACGAATACTGGTAAACCGCAGAGAGGATCTAAGCCTACCCAGGCAAAGCGGTGCGAGTCGGCCCGTCCATGCTTATAACCCCTATTGGTTTCATTTGGCGGCAAGGCTTGAGATTTCATTTCATCTCAATGTCGGGTAAAAGTCCCACAAAATTGGAAGCAACGCCTCCAAAATGACCTTTACACTGCTGACGGGGACGTTAAACCTCAAAATAAACAAACAATAGCTCTTGGGCTAAAATTGCACCCTGGCTAAGGACCATAATTGCCCTTGCATTTTAGTATTTGGCTTGTAGCTTCGTCTAGTGGACCACTACCAAGATTGCTCAAATAAAACCCATTTGATCAAAAATGGCCCCGCCCCAGAGGTCACTTATTCTACATATACATATACCTATATAGGGAAAATCCTCTTGTCAGTAACCAGAAAGCCCTGGCTTTACATATTCGGTACATAGCTACAACTAGTGTATTTCTGCCAAGTTTATTCAAATTACATCCCTATGGCTTAAATTCCTGAACTTAAAATTTATACAAAGTCTTGATGCAGGAAAACTTCAACATTAAGACATAGAGGATCTTACATGAGTGTTCATGTATTATTGAATTTATTAAACGAGTTGAGAAAAAGGGATAAAATGCGAGGCTTTTCCGAGCATTTTATCTCTTTTTCTCAACGAGTTTAATAAATTCAATAATACATGAGCACGAATGCAAGATTCTATTTATCATATGACATTTAAAACATATTTTATTCACGATTGTCTACAAAATTGTCAATATTCCGCCTTTAGTAAAAGCGACGTCATTAAGGACGTCGTATATGTAACGTTACGGGACGTATCTAGCTAATTTGCATATTTAATCCACTAGTGATTTATCGAAAATATTACATGGCGTTATTACACTCTCAGACGCGACGTCATATGATAAAGTATGTTAATCTCTTCGCTCAGGTGAGCGATATAGGACCATAATGGTCCTCTTGTTTTTGGTTTGTTTCAATGACGTTTGATATTATTTCTTATAGGCGTATCCTGGAATAATGTGCAGGATATTTTAACATTAGATGAACACGGCGGACTTCAATTGTATTTCACGGTAAGCATATGAACAGTCACAGGAAAACTATTTATTTTATTTATTTATTTATTTATTTATTTATTTATTTCTTCTTACATGTAAAGAAGAAATGATGGATACTGCTTGTGTGGGAAAGTGACTGTCCGTTTGGCTCTCCGCTAGTGGTGTTTCCATTACGTTCTAATTAGGTTCATGTTTGTGTTTCTTTCCCTTGGTGTCTCTGATGGGAGCTGCGGGTTAATTGGATCGATCCCTGATCAATGCCTTCACTTCTGTTTTGTGCGCCCCACCAGAGTCCAATTGTCAGTTTCTTTTGCTCCAGCATTTCAGTTATTTATCATCGTTGATTCACCTCTGTATTCATATGAGCCCCGCCAAGCGAATTTGTGTCTTCGAGCATTCCGTCATGACAAATTTTAACTGCGCATGCCCAGCCATTCAGAGGGGCCAGGGATATGGCTTTCTGTCTGAAGGTTCCTCTTAATTCACTGCTTATATGAGCGAGCAGCGAAGGTTCTGGCGAGACTGCGCGGATGCGCAGGCTCGCCTGAACCTTCGCTGCTCGCATAGGTGATAAGTACCAAAATCGCTTGACGGGGCCCATTTGAGTTTCATATTCTGGGAGATGTTGCACTGATGAGTTAGAAATGAACAAATTATTTGTCTGAACCATGACAGAACCAAGGGCGAGGATGGTGGTGGGAAATGTTGCACTGATGAGTTAGAAATGAGCAAATTATTTATTTGAACCATGACAGAACCAAGGGCGAGGATTGTGGTGGGAAATGTTGCACTGGTGAGTTAGAAATGAACAAATTATTTATTTGAACCATGACAGAACCAAGGGCGAGGATTGTGGTGGGAAATGTTGCACTGGTGAGTTAGAAATGAACAAATTATTTATTTGAACCATGACAGAACCAAGGGCGAGGATTGTGGTGGGAAATGTTGCACTGATGAGTTAGAAATGAACAAATTATTTATTTCAACCATGACAGAACCAAGGGCGAGGATTGTGGTGGGAAATGTTGCACTGATGAGTTAGAAATGAGCAAATTATTTATTTGAACCATGACAGAACCAAGGGCGAGGATTGTGGCGGGAAATGTTGCACTGATGAGTTAGAAATGAATAAATTATTTATTTCAACCATGACAGAACCAAGGGCGAGGATTGTGGTGGGAAATGTTGCACTGATGAGTTAGAAATGAACAAATTATTTATTTGAACCATGACAGAACCAAGGGCGAGGATTGTGGTGGGAAATGTTGCACTGGTGAGTTAAAAATGAACAAATTATTTATTTGAACCATGACAGAACCAAGGGCGAGGATTGTGGTGGGAAATGTTGCACTGATGAGTTAGAAATGAACAAATTATTTATTTGAACCATGACAGAACCAAGGGCGAGGATTGTGGTGGGAAATGTTGCACTGATGAGTTAGAAATGAGCAAATTATTTATTTGAACCATGACAGAACCAAGGGCGAGGATTGTGGCGGGAAATGTTGCACTGATGAGTTAGAAATGAATAAATTATTTATTTCAACCATGACAGAACCAAGGGCGAGGATTGTGGTGGGAAATGTTGCACTGATGAGTTAGAAATGAACAAATTATTTATTTCAACCATGACAGAACCAAGGGCGAGGATTGTGGTGGGAAATGTTGCACTGGTGAGTTAGAAATGAACAAATTATTTGTCTAAACCATGACAGAACCAAGGGCGAGGATTGTGGCCACATAAAATCGATCTACCCCCCCCCCACCCCTCCCTCTTCCCTTTAAAAACGTTTTACTAACCGTTCCAAGACGGTTCTACTGTTGTGGTTTATTACTGTTCATCACGAAAACATGCCTAAATAATTTTGACCCCCTTGAACCCCATTTTATATACTAAAACTGGGGTTTACAGGGGTAAACCTTTTTTTCTGCTTTAATATATAGATTGTTGGTACTCGTTAGAACCGCCTCAATGAGGCGGTTCTAACGCGTACATACAATCTATATTTTGAGCAGAAATAAGAAAAATATGACAATTTTTCATCTTAAAATTTTCATTTTTTTTTTCGGCGATAAAGGCTACAATGTATTTGTATAGGCGGGTTTTCGTAATGTACAGATCGGCCTTGCATGTATGTATTGCTAATATTTTTGTTTTTATTTTGGATACCTGTTTTGCCATTTTGTGGGAAAGTAACTATCCGTTTGGCTTCCCGCTTATGACTTTTTCATTATGGTGAAATTGTTTTATGTTTGTGCTTCTTTCTCTTCTTCCTCTTTGGTGTCCTTTGAAGTAATTGTTTCCATTCCTGGTGACTGCCTTCTTTTATATTTTGAAGTGCTCATATGTCCATAACATGCTGATCCCTCGCGATGGTAAAAATATGCCTAGTTGCCTAGTCTCGAAACATTACGAGAGGAAAAAACTCAGGAACAGTGCAATCAAATGGGACAGCTTATTGATGACAGCAGTCGATAAAAAGATACTGATATAACTATATTTTATCTCGTGAACAGTACAATGTACTCGGGAAACGTCTAATAAGATAAAGAACACCCTTTTCAACCCTATTTATAGAGCAAAAAAGGGTTTACAACGGTATATATAGTTTCCATTTTTGAGATTAAAACATAAATTGTGGTACTCGTTATATCCACTTCGGTGAGGCCGTTCTAACGAGCACCCATAAATTTGTTTCTGTATCACAATGTTGTCGCCACCAAAATGTAGTTTTCTTTTGAGTGAGTGTGTTTGAGTTTAACGTACCACCAACAACTAAGGTCTAACGGAGACGGGACTTCGGTTTAAGGACTCGTCCGAAAGTCTGGAGAAGCCCGGGTTCGAACCCACAACCCCTGGTTTATAAGGCGAGTAACTTATCCACTTCACCACGGAGGCTTCTAGTATCAGCCATTGGTTTAAGCGTTTATTTCTTTGTATAACATAATATGGTACATTACAAATGAAGATGAATCATTAAGTACAATTATACAATGGGATTCAGAAGAAAGTCTACTGACTTATGAAGATCTGTCTCCCATTTTTGCAAAAGATAATAGTACTATATTGATATGTGACTGTTAATGAAGCAAGTGATAGATTAAGACTATTGTATGTTCTTGGCTGTTTGCCTAATTCATGTTGATATGTTCTATCTTAAGATAGATGGCGGCTCCACGGGGGACGTAGAAATACCAGGTGCAAGAAAATTCACTATAAGTAATATAAGGATTCTTTACATCATTTTTTTTTTAAATCGCGTCAGGCTAAGATTGGCAGTAGCTCGATTCTTGACAATAACAAGATAACATTGTTCTGTCATATAAATTTAAGAAGAAATATCGAAAAGTGCACATGTTATCTAACTTTGACATTTCATACCATCACATATTATATTAAAAATACAAGTCTTGTTGCCTACTTAGATGATTGTGGTTTATCTGACCTCAAAACGTTTGGTTTTGATCAAGAAGTCTTGAACAGCTAAGAATATTTGCTTGTTAGCAGTGTCTGGTAGCTCACGGTCGCCGTTTAAAAGAACATTCAGGGATGGCATCAGCCATTGAAGAAAGTCAGGTCACATGGGTGTGACACAGAAGCACCTACAAATGTATTTGCAATAGAGAAAATATCACAAATTATCGCCACCAAAATGTCTTTTTTTGGAGCCGTTAAGAAATTCAGTAGGTCACATGGGTGTGTTACGCTGGACATATGGAAGTTATCATTTATGGTTATTATTACTTTTAATTATTTTTCAGATATCGCAGGTGCAAAATGGATACAGTTTAGAAGATGAATCACAGAAACTTCTTGAAACTTTGCATGAGAAGTTTCCTGAAATGTTGGCAGATTTAGGTTTTATATTAACAGCAGGCCGAAAAACTATGTGGAAAAGACCTAGCAACATCCACACTGTGGAACACATAAAAACCGTGCTATATTCGCTCTTCACCTCTGCTGACAGAATTGAAACGCCTGTTTAAATGGTGTATTGATTCGGCTACGTTTGGGCAGCTGCATTTGCGATTGATTTCTAATTCCGATGTTTCCGATGATACAGGCAAATTTCATGCCATGAAGAAAAGAAGTCAAACAGCAGCAGACGGTCTATATCAGCTAATGCTTTTAAGTTGTGCCGATAATATCATTGAAAAGTCTCCAGGGTAAAAAAACGAAACATCAAGTAAACAGCAATACCTGAAAATTTATTTTTTATTCTAACACAGCGCGCCTATATAGGCAATGCAAAATAACTGTGTTTTATTCTGCAACAAATCACAGCTCGGAAGAGCGTGACGAGTGACGTCATTAAAATTCCAAATTTATGACGTCACTAGTCGATTACCTTGACGTTAGACGGTGTAACGTCATTTTCTCGCATCGAAAACGTAAGAAAAGGATATAAATGCATGTGTTTCAGTCGATAATTTTAGCGGGATTTCTTCTGACAATGGCGAAAGGTTGTGAGATTTTGAAGGCGACAACAACATTATTGTCGATTTTCAGCGTGTTAGAATCGAAATAGATCAGCTCTTGTCTGTGATTTGTTGAGTAATAAATCACAGTTTGTCGGTCAGTTGTAAGTAGACAAATCACGCGCGCTACGCGCTTGTGATTTGTCTACTTTACAACTGACCTCCAAACTGTGATTTATTACTCAACAAATCACAGTTAGAGCTGATCTATTTCTTAATTCATTTTTGCACAGTTAGATATACTGCGAGGATAAAGGTATGAAACCCCATTTGGTACCACCATATCAAAGGTTCAGTGTTCATTTTCAGATAATAGAAATGAAGTATCCGTAACGCTTTTGTTTAAAAGCTCCGCGGGCTAGTTATTGTTTTCGCAGCAGACGACATTTTGAAATATTTTTCTAATTTTCTCAGAAAAAAAAGGATTTGAAAACTCATGCAAATTTGCATGAGATGTCAAGTCCTATTTCTTGGGAAAAATAAGAAAAGTATCACAAATTTGTCGTCTGCTTATTTAGCCTAGAGAGTAAATATAACTGGTAACGTCCCGTTTCACATTGCAATTTGGTATACCACTGTTCCGTATAATTTACTAAAGAAACGTTCATGGACTATCTAATCCGAGTGTATTCCAAGTCCTCTTTAAATTTCAGGGCCATTACTGTATATATCTAGACTACCCTCTAATTGTAAGTCAAGCGCCTGTTGCGTCAATGATTTTGCAATTCAGATTTTAAGTGTTTAAAGTGCACCATGTAGAAAGTTTTCCAGGGGGAAAGAAAATATGATAAATTTTACATATCTACTCATTTAATATTTCGACCAGTGGCCTTCTTCAGAAAAACCGAAATACGCAGAAAACGCATCGCTGATGTCAACTTCAGCACTCCTTCTAGCGCTGTGGCGTCGGATTTTGACGTCGTTACGTTGTTTCGGTTTTCATATTCTTTACTTTGAAATTGAAGGCGACTTCAGCGATGTAGTTTTCTTTGTATTTCGGGTTTTCTGAAGAAGGTCACTGGCTAAAATATTAAATTTGAGTAGATGGGTAAGGTTTTTATTTGAACACGCAACTGGTTCAAGCGGCGTCAGGATATCTCTCTGAAATCGTGCTAGTGCTATCTGTATATTCTTGATCTTTAAGATCACAGAGACTATTCCGAGACCAAGGAAAACTGTGTAAAGGTCTAACATGTAAATATTTTTTCGGTTTTTATCGCTCTTGTGTCTTCGATGCTCTCAGGTGCCATTCCTTTTATAAACAAATTGTTATACCCGTTATTACAACACCATGTGCTAGACTGTTAACTTTACAACTCATTATTCCAAATTTCTAAATCGTGTTTTTTCCGATAAGCTGATATGTCTACCGTGTCCCGTTCTCTGTTGTTGTTGTTTTTGTTGTTGTTGTTTTTTTGTTTCCATCGACTTTTAATAATTAACATTTGCAAATATAGATTTGGCAGATCAAACGATACATTGTGGAGATTGGTTGTTAAAATTAATTAACCTTTCTACTAGAATCTCTCACAAAGTGCCAGGGTCAAACCAGTGGTCACAATATGTCTCTGTACTTCTAGCAAAGTAAAGACTCAGATTAGATTGCATGTCCGTGTGCTTTTCAGCATTTTTATTGTACTGTATTTTTAATGTTTTCTGTTTTACGGTCCTTTAAGGTTCCGTACCATGTACATGAAAAATAAAATCTGCAGCACTGGCATAGTCTATTTCTAATTAAAAAAGGTCTCTGGTATTGAGTAGCCGTTTTGTATTGTTTTTTACAATTTACATTGATTCATTTATTGGTGTTTTTATTATTATTTTTCTCAGGTTCCATGTTCTTACTCTGTTATTTTTTTCATTATATATTTTTCTGTGTAATTTTTTCTAATATTTTTATAATTTCCTGTATTCTAGCAAACCGCTAATCTGCGACGTCCAGTCTCGGACTTCACTGAAAATATCCATTTTAAAATGCAAGAGTTCGGACAAGAACCTCAGGGTAAAAGGTTTGAGTGATGTTAAGCTTATATGTCTTAAGCGAGATACTTTTTGTCTATTCAGCGACCAGTACAAAAGTATTTATTTTACCAAATTTACTTTTAGTTAAGTATTTGTTTTTAAAACGCAACTATTTTGATCATACCTTCTATAACCTTTGCGTTTCATAATCGAAACAAGTAAAAAAAAGAATAAAAAAGAGAGAGAAAAAAATATCCCGAAACAATCTTTGATCAATTAGTTGGCAGGGAAAAATACCGTGAAACAATCTTTTTGGCAGGGTAAAATATCGTGAAACAATCTTTGATCATTTATTTGGCAGGGTAAAGTTCCATGCTTCACCTTTATTGTGTAGAAATGTGCTTATGTGGGAAAGGCCACCATGTCACTGAGTGTTTCTGTTTTCTTGCAAACCAGATGAGGAAATCCTGGTTCTTAAGTCTCTGATAGAAATTCTTATCCTAACCAGGTTATCCTACCCAGGGATAGGATACAATCGAGTATTTTACGTGTTTCGTGTGCACTGGTTGAATAGACCGTCACGTATTCGCCGTCAAGTTTGACGTCACTGCACGTTCAAAGACGCCAAAAACGCCGCATTACGAGGACTGTTCAAATATGAATGCAACTAAGCACATAAAAATGATTGCGTGATAAATTTCGATGAAAAATTTATTTGGTCCCCTCAAAGTATTCCCCTTTAACAGATGTACAAACTTTCAGTCTTCTGATCCAATCATTGAATGCATTTTGGTAGTCTTTTCGAGGTACACTATGAAGGCACTGGAATATTGCAGAACGGAGGTGTTTGCGCTGTACAAATTTTCGACCAGGAAGGTATTTTTTTCAGCTGCGGGAACAAAAAAGTCACACGGGGCAAGGTCAGGGGAATACGGGGCGTGAGGGAGTTCAACAACCTTTTCCTGCCTCAGATAGTCTTGCACAATGAATGCCTTGTGCGATGACGCATTGCCATGTAGCAATATGACATTGGCCAAACCAGTTGCGGGTCTTCATTCTTTGAAATATTTCTTCAATTTTCGAAGAACTTTATTCTTGTAAAACTTCGCATTTACAGGTTTGCCTTTTGGCACAGCAACCTGAATAGCAGGGCCCGATTTGAAAAGAATATGGCATACATTACCTTCTTGACGCTCATGGTCCGCTTTGCAATGCATGGTCTTTTGCAATACTTTGTTGCCCATATTTTGTTCTGAATCTTTCGTTTTGGCTCAAAAAAGTGAACCCATGTCTCGTCACCTGTGACGACATTAGCGAAAGACCGTGCATTGTAATTTGAAAACTTTTTAAGCAGCTTCTTGGCACACTGAACGCGTGTCTTTTTCTGCTCATCTGTCAACAGATGGGGAATCCATCTAGCACAGATCTTTCTCATTTTCAAATCCCGTTTCAGAATTGTATGAGCTGCTCCTAATGAGATGCCAACCATACTAGCTATTTGCCAAGTGGTGTATCGTGCATCGGTAGCAACTATTTCTTTCACTCTAGCAACCATCTTGACAGATGTTGCTCTTTTCGGCCGACGATTATGTGTTGCATCTTCTGTTGAGCCTAGCCCACAGCTGAATTTCTTACACCAACGAAAAACTGTCGGAAAAGACATTTCATTATGACCATAAACCGAACATATTTCATCAAAAATGTCTTTGCACCGTATACCAAGAATACAACGATTCTTAATATAGGACCGTATTTCAACGGCGTACTCTGACCTTCCATCCATGTTTTGTATTAGTATACAAGAGTAGACAGTGTTTATCGAACGATATACATGGCTAGAGTCAACGGATTTTAACAGGTGTTGTATCAATGTATAGGTAAAATGTTTTTCTACGCTGTGATATTTATTTCCAGGTGATTTTCGCATTAGTGCATGAGAAAACGTTCTACTTGCATTCATATTTGAACAGTCCTTGTATTGTCATTAAAATATGGCGGACGTCGACAGTCGAAGGGACTACATTATCAAAACAAATCGTCTCCCAGAAATGGAAGGTATCCAAGAAAAAGAGTCTTACATGGGTGAGAAGGGTGGATAGCCACGAGATGCCGGACAACCCAGCAGGCACTCAACGTTGAAACAACGTTGAAAACGTTGTTTCAACGTTATTTCAATGTTGAGTCAACGTTTTGTGCCTGCAGGGAATGGCCCTCCGGACGGATTTTTCTATTAACCCTACACATCCATGAAAGATTATTATATCCTTGAAGGCTTGAGATGGCTGTGTTCTTTGTTCGTAGATTTTTTAGCCTACGGTTTAAACACTGCTATTGATATTCGCGGTTTGTTTACCTCCTTTAAACCAAATTAGTATTATTTACATGAATTAAGATACACATGACTCGACGGTAAACTGACGTCAGCGGAGCAGACAGTCACACCAGTCAGAGCAGCCCGATTCCAAGGCTTGAAACATCGAGCTCAGTTCGTCTCAACACTTATGCTGCTAAATTAATTAATTTAGCCACACTTATTTCTTACTAGCAACCAATAAAATTACTTGATATAATGTATTCGCTCAAAAGTACGAACTGAATGACGAACAGTATAGAAAGTAGAAGTGGAGGAATGATCAGGAATCGATACAATTAACCCACAGCTCCCATCAGAGACACCAAAGGGAAAGAAACACAAACATGAAACAACAGACACTAATGGAAACATCAGCAGCGGAAAGCCAAAAGGACAGATACTTTACCCACAAAATTGTCAAGAGGCTATCCAAAATAAAATAATATAAGCGACACAAACATCCAAAGACAAACCATAACAAAAATAAACCGCGACAGAAGACCCGCCTTGGAACGCTCAGCGGAAACGAATTCAACGGGGAGGGGTGGGGTGGGGGGGGGGGTTGCTTAAATCGTTTTCACGTGGCCACAATCCTCGCTCGTACTTCCGTCGCAAATAAGACAAATAATGTTTTTCAGTCCGCATGAAGGCCTCCTAAATCATCAGTGCAACATCTCCGTGAACACAAAAATCAAACAACCACAGAGATGAAACAAGGGTGAGGACAGCACGAAACCACTGAAATGCTGAAGCAAAAGAAAACCAACATTTAGACTCCGATACCCGACCAGAGCCCGATCTGATACACTGTTTGCAAAGGTAGGGGTTGTTGTGTTAAACATATACTTGATTGTCGCGTAATTGATTCCAAAGTCCGAACTATCCCAAGGGGCCCAAACGCAAAGCAAAGGTGCCGTCTTTAAAAGGGTTGATAAACTAGAAATGCGGTGTGCCGCATATCATTTATGCAACACCCAATCGTTTTGTATCTGATAATACATGTTTTCCAAACAGGAGAACTACTGTTACTTTAAGATTCCTTAGTTGCAGACGTAATTCCAAAGGTATATTATATCTACAGATGTTAAATTGTAATGACGATGGTAAAATGTAGAAAATCTTTTTGCATAATTCATGATTTATACCAAAAGTCCTGCTTTTGATTATTATTTATTTTTGGACAATAATGTATTGCATGCATTTTAAGCAAGGTGAATGTTCAAGTCGCAGAATCATGAAATTGTCCTGATTTAGATTTTCATAAGCCATCTTTAAGTCGTAGTGGGTAAGAATTTCCCTCATCAATTACGAAAACACGCCTATACAAATACATAGTAAACTTAACCGCCGAAAATACGAAACTTTTAAGATGAAAAATTGTAATATTTTTCTTATTTCTGCTCAAAATATAGATGACGAATACCCACAATCTATATTTTAGAGCAGCAGTAAGAAAAATAATGTTTACCCCTGTAAACCCAAGTTTTACTTATAAAAGTGGGGTTCAAGGGGGTCAAAATGATATAGGCGTGTTTTCGTGATGCTGAGCAGAAACTATCAAATCTGGTTGTTATTGACTAATTGGGCCCCGTCCAGCGATTTTGGTACTTATCGCCTATGCGAGCAGCGAAGGTTCAGGCGAGCCTGCGCATCCGCGCAGTCTCGCCAGAACCTTCGCTGCTCGCTCATACAAGCAGTGAATCAAGAGGAACCTTCAGACAGAAAGCCATATCCCTGGCCCCTCTGAATGGCTTGGCATGCGCAGTTAAAATTTGTCATGACGGAATGCTCGAAGACATAAATTCGCTTGGCGGGACTCAATTATGGGGTTCTAGATTTCATACTCAACTGAACTTGGCATGATAGTGTTTTTACCTCGGACCCTGACTGTAGACAAGATTATTGTTTAAGTTAGTCCCATAATCTGTGATTGTATTAAATGTTTGAAAGTGATATCGCATGTTTATCTGGGTGCACAGATAAATAAAAATGCTCGGATTGTAGGGTATGGTTAATAGAGTATATTAAGATCTCGAATTAAGTTCGTTCTTGAACCAGGACTCAACACAATGCATCACGTGTACAAGTCCGTGAAATGAAGACCTCCCTAAACCCCACTTTATATAGAGAAAACTGGGGTTAACGGGGGTATTAATTATTTTTCTTATTTCTGCTCCAAGACATAGGTTGTGGGTACTCGTTAGAACCGCCTCAATGAGGCGGTTCTAACGAGCACACACAATCTATGTTATGAGCATTTATGAGAAAAATATCAAGGATATTCATCAGAAAAGTAGTCATTTTGGAGATGTGAAAAATGCACTATGTCGCACGGGTGAGGTATCATAATGGACCTACCAGACTCTTGTAACCACCAAGCTTTTGGTTTTACAGGGGTCTTCGTATTACGCTCTAGAAGGAGTTCGTTCGGCTGTGTCCCGGTTCAATTGATGTGTGCTATTTGTGTAACATGGTTTATATGACAAATGATTGTTTACTTTGACAGATGTACTTTTAAAGTATTTTTGTTTTATTGTGTTGAAATAAAAGTTGATAAAAACATAGCAGCTTTGTTTCGTTGCCACCATTTAAGGTTCCTCCATACATTTGCACAAGAAAAATATAGGTGTCAGATTTGCATGTTATTTTTTTCTAAAATATGATCCTGATTTCTTTTTAAAATGCCTGTCCTAGAAGAAGAATGTTTGGAGGTGCTAAAGGTTATTACAGCAAGTACTTTCTTGCATCAGCAACAGCTCTGTGCCTTTGAAAATAAATGCATTTTTGTATTTTTCAGTTTCACCAGGAAAAAAATGAAAACGCCTAGAGACTTTTTAAAAGTTACTAAAACAGCTGCAGATCAATAGTTCACAACAAATACTAGCGACTCGGACAAAGCTTTCTATCAAAAAGCCTACCTGAATTGAAAACCAGAACTTTTTTTTGGACATGTTTTTCTTCATGGGCGCCGCCATCTTCCATTTTTGTGGTAAATCTGAAATGCTCAGATTTCATCAATTATGCCCTTCCACATTCTATTTTGGCCATCAACGATGAATATACCTTGAAAATTCAGCTTTATAGCCTTCTTCTTGTATATAGCATTATGACATCGCCTATCTTGGAAGCATGTCATCACTGATAAATTATTGCAGCTGTCAAATTGAAAGAGATATCCATCTTTGCAAGGAAAAAACGTATTCATACGCCTTGGAACTAATTTCCAAAAATTATAATAGTACACTATTATTTTTAATTTAAAACATAATATTCATTTTTGAAACTGTATTGCAACTAATTTCACGTATTTTCTAACATAATTTGTTCGTTATTTTATGTATAGTATCTCATTTCCGAACTATTTTTTATGTGTAACGTTTTCGGTTGGTGTTGTTCGGCCCAGCTACTAGTAAACAAATTGAGAAAATGAGATTTTTGAAACTTTTTTCATCAAAACATATTAAATGCATTGGGCTTCTATGAGTTTTTACCAGCCTACACATTGGTAAGTAGGTGACACAACAGATCATTAATCGGATTAGATTAATACAAACTTTGTGTTGTCCAGAAGTTCACCTGTGCAAAAATCAATGGTGGCTCATGTGAACCAATGTAACAAATCAATGGGTAAAAATCATTTCTATACCATTGAAGTTATTAGCTGCGATCAGAAGCCTTTTGGACAAAGTTTCTGGTGCTGAACAGGCTGCTTTCAGTCCTTCAGTTCAAATATGGGGATAGACTGTTGGCTTATCTTAATTTCAATTATTTGGTTTTGATTTATCCAGTATCAAAGCACCCATCCTGTAAACACAATCAGTAACACAGTGAAACTTTTGTGCAGTGATTGCATAAATTGTTTTAAACTGCATGAACGAAATATATAAAATGAAGTACTAAAAGCAACGAAGAAGGGCAATCATTTTACAAGCTAAATGCAAGAGATTTACGAACAACACCTCAACCCAATCAATGAGCTTGTTGCCACATTGGTAGAACTGGTCCTTTTTGGCTACCATACACTGAATTTAAAATAGTACCAGGTGAGATAATTACATTTTTTGAATTTTTGGGAATCATTAATTGCACGACCCGCAGAAAAGCGACCGACTGAAGTCGGTTGATTTTCTAAGTAGTGCCCTTAAATCACCGTATCATTCTGTCATTCTGTCAGTCTGTCCGTCCGTAACCCGTTTGTGAAAATTAGTGACTTAACCGCTTGGAATATTTAAACATTTTTTGGCATACTGATAGCTATAAATGAGATCTAACCAATGAGCTTGCGAAATATTACATTCAATTTAGTATAGCCTCGCCGAGGCGAAAAATGTGAAAATTTTCGAACTGCTTCTCCTCGGCAACCGTTGGGCCGATTGAAGTCAAATTTCATATGGAGCCTCTATGGGATGGGGGAAACCAAAATTTGCTCAAGGGGTCCAGGTCACATGACCAAAATGGCCGCCAAGCCATATATGGTCTGTCTGTCCGTCCGTAACCCGTTTGTGAAAATTGGTGATAGTGACTTAACCGCTTAGAATATTTAAACAATTTTTGGCATACTGATAGATATCAATGTGATCTAACCAATGAAATTGCAAAATATTACATTCCATTTAGTATAGCCTCGCCGAGGCGAAAAATGTGAAAATTTTCGAACTGCTTCTCCTCGGAAACCGTTGGGCCGATTGAAGTCAAATTTCACATGGAGCCTCTATGGGATGGGGGAAACCAAAAGTTGCTCATTAGGTCCAGGTCACATGACCGAAATGGCCGCCAAGCCATATATGGTAAAATCCCTTCAAAAATAGTCTTCTCCAGAACCACTGGGCAGATTTCCACGAAACTTGATAAATAGCATCTGGGACGTAGGCCCATCATAAATTGCTAAAAAGGTGACCCTGGATTAAACTTGACCGTCTTTGTGTCTAGGTCAAACTTTGACATATATGCTTTTGTATTAGAAAAGTGAGAATGCATTTTATCCTGCAAACGATTCAGAATACAGTACTAAAGTATAAGCTATATTTTTGCTCCTTACGATAAGGTGCCTTTATTGGAGGAACCGTTTTAGGTCCAGGTCACATGACCAAAATGGCCGCCATACCCATATATGGTAACACTCATAAAGCTAAAAGCATCCGGCGGGTCGTGCACTTCAGCTGAAGCACTGGTTTTCAGTTCTATTTAGGTACTTTACTTGAAATTCCTGTTGCAGTGCCTAAAGGCAACCTTGAGCCACATTTCTATGATAGTATTTTACACATTGTGGTTCTGTGGATTGAGATGTCATTTTTTGTTTGCAAAACCAAGGAAAAATGCAATCATTTACTAGAATGGCAACTTTCGAATAAAAATATTTGGCTTTCATATTCTTACATTTACATGGACTACCATCTGATCAAAAATCTTTTTGGGAAATTATTTGCAAATATGATTTTTTTTTTAGTACCCCAAATGTAGTGAAATAACTGTATTGAGGAACCTTTATGACAGTTGCACTTCCAATGTCTAATAATTTTCTTTCTATTGACAAGAACTGAAAGGAAAAAAGGTTCCCTAAAATATCGTTAGCACTGTTCAAGACTATCCATCGGACGATATAAATTGTTTCTAAACAAAACAAAAATCAAACAAACAGGACACGTACCAGTACTTGAGATTCCCAATATACAATGTACGTTGACGAAACTTTAAACTAATGCGTTGCATAAACACTTTGGCGTTTGAGGTAGAGCATGAAACTGGAAAACAATATAACAAAAAAAAAAAAAAGAAATACTAAATAGTTGAACAGTATACAGTAGAACTTCGATGGCTCGAACAACGATGTCCTCTACATTAGAAATAGTGGGAGATAATTAAGGAGAATTCTGTCTTTTATCCTGCAAATGTATGCTGTGTGTACTCATCAGAATCGCCTCGATGAGGCGATTCTCATGAGTACACACAGCATACATCACACACACACATACATTTTCATTATAGAACACCGAAAATATATCTAAAAGTATCTCGTTATACCTCCTGACAGTAACCTCAGTGACTCGAACTACCCCTGTCTCGAACAGATTTTCGAGGTCTCAATGGTGTTCGAGCCATTGAAGTTCGACTGAATGTAGAAAAACTAGTAATAAAAGGTCAATCAGGAAAGGCCACAATTAAAGAACGCAGCTTCAAGTCACCCAAATAATGAGTGGCATGGAGGCACACACCAAACAGACTAAACATGAACCAGCGGCATAGAGCCAATTAACAAATAAGACACTGCAAAAGAAGAACGACCCCATTTTGGACGGTTAGTAGTAAAACTACGAGGGGAGGGGTGTGTGTGTGTGGGGGGGGGGGGGGCTTCAACTCCGGAGTTTATGAAATTTCAATCCTATCCCTAATTTCGGGTGCAGTATCAAACATAATAACAATAAAATATTGATCCGCATGGAGGCTTTCTAGCTCCACTACATAGTAAAATGTTTTTTGTTTAGTTTGATTTGAGGTTTAACGTCCCCGTCAACACTGTAAAGGTCATTTTGGAGACGTTGCTTCCAATTTCGTTGGACTTTTACCCGACATTGAGATGAAATGACATCTCAAGCCCTGTCGCCCAATGAAACCAATAGGGTTTATTAGCATGGACGGTCCGCCTCGCACCGCGGTTCCTGGGCAGGCTTAGGTCCTCTAGCGGTTTACCAGTACTCGTGTGCGGGCCGGATTCAGCTCTGCGTGGAAGCATCATGCAGCCCATATATTTCTTCAAGCCCCTATGGGCGGGGGCCTTTAGTAAAATGGTCATGTATGGATTAATACTATCATGAATCAGGTTTGAGGACTCAACAACAATCATCACGAAAACACGCCGATGCTATTTTGACCACCCTCCCCCCCCCCCCTGAACCCCACTTTTAAAAAGTAAAACTGGGGTTTAGAGGGGTAAACCTTATTTTTTTTTATTTCTGCTCTAGAATATAGATTGTGGGTACTCGTTTAAACCGCCTCGATTAATATTTCATCTAAAATTTTCATTTTATTCGGCGAAAAAGGTTACAATGTATTTGTATAGGCGACGTCAGAGCAGAAGAAAACCACCAGTTAGATCATGGAGGGTCGAACCCAGAATACTAGCGGCAACCGATTCCAGAAAAAGCCACAAAGAAATAAACACCTACAAAAATGTGTTTTCAATCACGAAAACACGCCTATATAATTTTGACCCCCTTGAACCCCACTTTTATATAGTAAAACTGGGGTTTCAGGGGATATACCTTATTTTCCTTATTCCTGCTGTAAAATATAGATTGTGGGTACTCGTTAGAACCGCCTCGGTGAGGCGGTTCTAACGAGTGCCCACAATCTATATTTTTAGCAGAAATAAGAAAATTATCACAATTTTTCATCTTAAAATTTTCGTTTTTTCGGCGATTAAGGTGGCAATGTATTTGTATGGGCGTGTTTGCGTAATGGAACATTTGCAGTCTGAAAAATGTCTTTGCTTAACCCACTGCATGCAGAAAATTCCTAAAGGGGTACCTTGGCAAACCATTACGATACCCCACCCGTGCGTCATAGTGCATTTTTCACATCTTAAAAATGGCCACTTTTCTGAGAAAAATGCGTGATATTTTTTCTTATTTTTAACGCAAACATAGGTTGTGGGTATTCGTTAGAACCGCCTCGTTGAGGCGGTTCTAACGAATACCCACAACCTATGTCTTGGAGTAAAAATAAGAAAAATAATGTTTACCCCATTAATTTGTTTGATTTGTTTGATTTGAGGTTTAACGTCCCCGTCAACACTGTAAAGGTCATTTTGGAGACGTTGCTTCCAATTTTGTGGGACTTTTACCCGACATTGAGATGAAATGACTTCTCAAGCCCTGCCGCCAAATGAAACCAATAGGGTTTATGAGCATGGACGGTCCACCTCGCACCGCGGTTCCTGGACAGGCTTAGATTCTCTAAGCGGTTTACCAGTACTAGTGTGTGGGCTGGATTCAGCTCTGCGTGGAAGCATCGTGCAGCCCATGTATTTCTTCAAGCCCCTATGGGCGGGGGCCGACCCATTAAACCCCAGTTTTCTCTATAGAAAGTGAGGTGTAAGGGGGTGTTGATTTCACGGACTTGTTCACGTGATGCTGTGCAGGCCCAAGAACGCGGTGTCTAATCAGGGCCTGCAGTATTTTCTAATAGAATTTTACATCAAAATTAGAATAACAAGAGGGCCATGATGGCCCTGGATCGCTCACCTGATCCATATTGTACAAACAGAATTGTGGGTACTATATGGTGGAGTGGAGGGTGTGAGCAATTTTGGTTGGACCAAAAGACCATTTCTGTGAAATTAATTCAAAATCAGTCTGTTTAGGAGTAGAAGTCATTTTGAGAAGTAGAAGTCATTTTTGATGAAATGACTTCTCAAGCCCTGCCGCCCAATGAAACCAATTGGGTTTAACTGCATAGATGGTTCCACTCGCACCACTTTGCCTGGACAGGCTAAGCCCTTCAAAGTGGTTTACCAATACTCCTGTAGAAGCACCTTGCAGCCAAGGTGGGTTGGGGCCAAAACTTTCAAAAGACGCCTGTCTCTAAAAGGAAGCAATTTTATAGGAATGTTCTAACAAAATTGCTCAAAATATTTTGCTTTAATGAGCATGATGGCCACCAGAGCTAAAAACCTCAAACCTCGTTCCTGTCGAAATAATTTCATAATCCATCCACTGGTTAAGGAGAAGAAGTCGTTTAAAAGTTTCTCTATTTTTAGCTCTGGTGGCCATTTTGTTCACCCAAGCGGAACGGTTTGAGCAATTTCGGAAGAGGGTCACCCAAGGAACATTCCTGTGAAATAATTTCAAAATCCATTCACTGGTTAAGGAGCAGAAATCGTTTGAAAGTTTTTCTATTTTTAGCTCTGGCGGCCATTTTGTTGACCTGAGCGGAACGGTTCGAGCGATTTCGGTAGAGGGTCACCAAAGGAACATTCCTGTGAAATAATTACAAAATCCATCTACTGGTTAAGGAGAAAAAGTCGTTTAAAGGAAATTCTATTTTTAGCTCCGGCGGCCATTTTGTTCACCCGAGCTGAACGGTTTGTGCAATTTTGGTAGAGGGTCATCCAAGGAACATTCCTGTAAAGTAATTTCATAATTCATCCACTGGTTAAGGAGAAGAAGTTGTTTAAAGGTTTTTCTGTTGTTAGCTTTGGTGGCCATTTTGTTCACCCGAGCTGAACGGTTTGAGCAATTTTTGGTAGAGGGTCACCCAAGGAACATTCATGTGAAGTAATTTCGAAATCCATCCTCTGGTTAAGGAGAAGAAGTCGTTTAAAGGTTTTCTATTTTTAGCTCTGGCGGCTATTTTGTTCACCCAAGCGGAACGGTTTGAGCAATTTCAGTAGAGGGGCACCCAAGAAACATTCCTGTGAAATAATTTCAAAATCCATCCTCTGGTTAAGGAGAAGAAGTCGTTTAAAGGTTTTTCTATTTTAACCTCCGGCGGCCATTTTGTTCACCCGAGCAGAACGGTTTGAGCAATTTTGGTAGAGGGTCATCCAAGGAACATTCCTGTGAAATAATTTCAAAATCCATCCACTGGTTAAGCAGGAGAAGGTTTTTCTTTTTTTAGCTCTGGCGGCCATCTTGTTCACCCGAGCGGAAAAATTTGAGCAATTTTGGTAGAGGATCACCCAAGAAGCATTCCATTGAAATTATTTCAAAGTCTGTCCAGCAGTTTTGGAGAAGTTTTTAAAGCAAAAGTTGACGACGGACGCACGCACGCACGACGGACGACGGACTAAGACCGATCCCAAAAGCTCACCTTGAGCACTTCGTGCTCAGGTGACCTAAAAACAAACAACAGGCCTGACACCCCTTATATGACATATGGAAAGTCCACTAGTATACACTGGGTTAAATCATTCCATCACTAGGTTTCCGAAGTGGTCTTTTCCTGCTTTGAATTTGGACACGTCCATTCTATTTGGGGCATATGCCGTGTAATACTTCCTATGCTGAAAACGATCAGTTTCATATTCTGGTTAACCACATTCGAAATACAAAAACACATGTCACCGCGCTCAATCTTAAATAATCCGAACTAAAAGGAAATCACCACGAACTGTTTTCCAAGAAATATCAGAAAACAAACATATTAGTAAATAGTATGTCAAAAATTGCTTTTGCCTGGCTTTTAAACATTTATTTTAGTGAAAATGCTATACATGGTTTGTTTGTTTGATTTGAGGTTTAACGCCCCCGTCAACACTGTAAAGGTCATTTTGGAGACGTTGCTTCCAATTTTGTGGGACTTTTACCCGACATTGAGATGAAATGGCATCTCAAGCCCTGTCGCTTAATGAAACCAAAAGGTTTATAAGCATGGGGGGTCCGACACTCGCACCACTTTGCCTGGGCAGGCTTAGATCCTCTAAGCGGTTTACCAGTACTCGTGTGCGGGTCGGTTTCAGCTCTGCGTGGAAGCATCATACAGCCCATCTATTTCTTCAAGCCCCGATGGGCGGGGGCCGAAGAAAAGGGTGCTGCTGTCTATCTTTAGCCTATTTTATAAGCTCAGAAAATGTTATGCAAAACCAATTTATGTCATCAACCAAAATATCTTTAAAATAATTCATTGTCTGCAATATTTTGGACCATATAGAAAAATGCTACACTGAATGTTTCATAAAACAAAGTTTTTTCCTATAGGGGATGTTTTCAGAGAAATAGAAAAGGAGTCATCGTGATAATTTTTGTTTTATTAAACAAACCGTTCCCCTACCCCCAGTATAATACATACAAATTCTATGAAAAGTTGATAAGAAATCGATACAATTAACCCACAGCTCCCATCAAAAACACCAAAGGGAAAGAAACACAAACATGAAACAACAGACCCTAATGGAAACTTGCATTTTAATTGTAAATAGCAGCAGGCCATAATATGCATTACAGCAAATCATTACCACGGGCCCAAGAAAATCACTTGCCACAGCTTTAACCCAAATCCTGCTGTTCATGACATCACATATCTTTGCAAACAGTGTAGATCCAGATCAGATGGCTTCTGAAGATGCCATCTGATCAGGATCTACACTGTTTGGCATTTAGTTTATGAATCTGTAGCAATAAATTACATAAAGTGATCTGATTGGTTGATATTCAGTAGTGGGTGTGGCATATTTAAATAGTCAGCAGGACAAGGGTTAATAATCCAGGTATATATACCTCAGCAGATTACTACAGGTTTTCGTTCTTTTCCATGACTGTTGTTTTATGGCATCACGATAACTCACCCGTAAAACATAGTGCATTTTCCACCTCTCCAAAATGGCTACTTTTCTGATGAAAATCCTTGATATTTTTGTTATAAATGTTCAAAACATAGGTTGAGGGTGCTCGTTAGAACCGCCTCAGTGAGGCGGTTCTAACGAGTACCCACAACTTATGTCTTGGAGTAAAAATAAGAAAACTAATGATTACCCTCGTAAAACCCAGTTTTTTCTATATAAAATGGGGTGTAAAGGGGTATTCATTTCACGGACGTGTTCACGTGATGGAATAGAGGCTCCCTGCAGATATTGTATTTTTAAGCGATCTTGACTCCTTCAAGGGAGAAGTTAGTAAGATCAATCAATTTAGGCCATAGAAAGTACAGTCAAACTTCAATGGCTCGAACACCATTGGGACCTCGAAAATCTGTTCGAGACAAGGGTAGTCCGAGCCACTGATGGCTACTGCCAGGAGGCATAACAAGATACTTTTAGACATCTTTTCGGCGTTCTATATTGAACATGTATGCTGTGTGTACTCATTAGAATCGCCTCAGCGAGGCGATTCTAATGAGTACACACAGCATACAATTGCATGATAAAAGACTAAAATCTCCTTAATTATCCCCCACTATTTCTTATGTAGAGGATTTCGCTAGGGGCTCAAGAATGGGTTCGACACATCCATGGTTAACGACCTATCGGTGTTCGAGTCATCGAAGTTTTACTGTAATATCGTCTAATCTGCTTTTAGATCTCATTCATACTAACACTGAAACACTCACAATTTTTCACTCTTCACTGTCACTCTTCTAGCCATGACTATATTTTTTTATTTACTTTTTATCCCTTCGCATAATTTCTCAGTAATGAGGGTAGGTAGTCTGTAATCATTTAGGTTGATCTCATCTTCTGTAAATGCAGATAAATCAAAATTATCAAAGTCCCAAATTACTGTTTCCTGAGGTTTACAGCCAAGCTGAAGATGTATAATAATGAAATGAACCACAAACAATACCTTTTTTTTTCACAAATTTCAGCCATTTCCTAAAACATTGGCTCTGGCATTACTTTCATTTTTGATGATCATACAAAAATGGCAATTTACCAGCATATATCTTTAAACAAGGAGCTTAGAAAATAATCATTGACCGGGTGGCAAACGTTGTTGATCCTGATGAGACGACTCAATATGGGCCCCGCCAAGCGATTTTGGTACTTATCGCCTATGCGAGCAGCGAAGGTTCAGGCGAGCCTGCGCATCCGCGCAGTTTCGCCAGAACCTTCGCTGCTCGCTCATACAAGCAGTGAATCAAGTGGAACCTTCAGACAGAAAGCCATATCCCTGGCCCCTCTGAATGGCTGGGCATGCGCAGTTAAAGTTTGTCATGACGGAATGCTCGAAGACCCAAATTCGCTTGGCGGGGCTCATATGAGCAGTCGCATCTTGATCTACACTTCTTGTCTTGTTTGTTTGTTTGTTTAGGAGTTTAAAGGCCAAGTCAATAGTGTTTAGGTCCTTTTGAGCCGGTCAGTTTACATATACAGTAGAACTTCGATGGCTCGAACAACGATGGCTCGTTTTCCATGGATGAGTCGAACCCATTCTTGAGCCCCTAGCGAAATCCTCTACATAAGAAATAGTGGGAGATAATTAAGGAGATTTTAGTCTTTTACCTCGCAAATGTATGCTGTGTGCACTCATTAGAATCGCCTCGATGAGGCGATTCTAATGAGTACACACAACATACATATTCATTATAGAACACCAAAAAGATGTCTAGAAGTATCTCGATATGCCTCCTGACAGTAACCTCAGTGGCTCGAACTACCCCTGTCTCGAACAGATTTTCGAGGTCCCAAAGGTGTTCGAGCCATTGAAGTTCGACTGTACACCCTTTTTTCTGGACAGGCTTATACGTAAGCTGTTAACCAGTACAGTACACATTCTTTCGCCAGAAACTGACAACTACCTTCTTGAATCAGCGGAAGGGAGAGAATGACCGTAGAAAAGATTTTATTATCAATGTCCACGGAAGGTTGTTGCCGACCCCGGCAGGTGTCGAACCCGCGTCCTCCTGATCACCAGTCAGACGCGCACTCTACACTGCTTACATGACTACAGCGTTGAAAGGGTTAATTGAAATGAACGCCATATATAATAACGCCATCTAGTGAAAAAAGTGCCTGATATGCACATATGTTTTTCGCAATTTTCTCATGACGGATGCGCGTCTGACTGCTAATCAGGGGGTAGAAAGTTCGATATCTGCCGAGGGTCGGCAACATTATTTTGTTGCGATTAATCATGAAGTCTCAAGTTTACTACGGTTATAATTTCCCGTCAGCTCATTCAAGAAGGACGTTGTCAGTTTCTGACGAAAGACTGTGTACTGTAGTGGTTAACCGCTCATATATAAGAAGAATATAAATAGAAGAAAGAAAGGCAATGATCGGAAATCGATACAATAGCTTGCGCCATCCGTGCAAGACAACAAGATAACACAATCAAAATCAAAACAGTGAGAGTGCTGGTTGGTCGATTGGCTCCGGGTGTAGATAGGGAAAATTGGCCTGAACGGGGACTTAGACTATTTCGTTTAACCCTTCAATTCCTTTACTGTAAGAATACGGTGTAGACCCTGATCAGACGCTGCGGTTTTCGGCGTCTGACCATTAAATTTCTATACAGTAAGCAAGCAGTGAAGACCATGCGGCGTCCGATCTGGGTTTACACTGTTTACCAAGCCCAACCAACGAGTCCAGCCCAGATTTTACGGATAGCCTTTTTACGCAAACACGCTGACGTTGCTGCGATAAAATTCTACAAATAATCTGCGTGGACTTCCTACAAATTAGTAATTTTCACGTGGACTCCAGCACTAATATAGGTTTTGTCCTTTATAACTTTGGGGCGATTGATAAACAATCGACCCAGCAACACAAGCTGCCAGAAGGACAGTTTGTATCCCCCAAAATGGTCTAACGGCTATCAAGATAAAAAAAATATGTTGCTAGGGCATACATGGAAAGAATAAGAATAACAACTAGAGGCCGAAGTGGGCAAGAAATCGCTCACCTGGACAAGGCTGATCATGATATATTATATTGTGCCTTGGTAGACATCTTGTGCATCAAATTACATTTCCCTTAGGAATTCTAAATACAGTCGAACTTCAATGGCTCAAACACCTTTGGGACCTCGAAAATCTGTTCGAGACAGGGGTAGTTCGAGCCACTGAGGTTACTGTCAGGAGGCATAACGAGATATTTTTAGACATCTTTTCGGTGTTCTATAATAAAAATGTATGCTGTGTGTACTCATTAGAATCGCCTCATCGAGGCGATTCTAATGAGTACGCACAGCATACATTTGCAAGATAAAAGACTAAAATCTCCTTAATTATCCCCCACTATTTCTTACGTAGAGGATTTTGCTAGGGGCTCAAGAATGATTTCGACACATCCATGGTGTTCGAGCCATCGAAGTTCTACTGTATGTATGTTGCCTTGATGCCTCTGATAAAGTTTCTGAACAGCTCAGTCTGATTTAGGATTGAGGAAGAGACGATGTTGATGCAGAGTGGGATGTATAGTTTGGCAGGGCGAAGCTATCGTTTTCACCTGTTTTTAATACTCTGTTAACAAAAAATGTCATCCAAGTCACCCGATCATGTAAACTCAACTGTAACACAAACAAAGCTATTGTGTACATGACCGCTTATAAAAAGCATGCAAAAAGTTTTCTTTCTGGTCTGACATATGTTGGCCTGAACTGCCCCGCCCCACCAATCTTATCTGCAATTGCTATACATATGCTTTGAAACGAAATGTCCAGATGGCCGCCATCTTAGATATCAGAATGCAATAATTTTAGTAATTCTGAATCGCCATTTCACCCAAATGCTTCCAACCAAATTTCAATTCAATGACGCCCAAATGCCCCCCCCCCCCCCATCAAGTTTCCGCTCAATTCGACCAGATGTGGTTTGAAGAGTTTCAAGATGGCCACCAAGGTAGCCATCTTGGATAACGGAACAGAATAATTTTAGCAATTTTGAATCTCCATGTCGACCCGATGCCCCCCATCAAGTTTCAGCTAGATTCGGGAGGAGATGTCTTTTGAAGAATTTTTAGATGGTCTTCATGTCGCCATCGCCGCCTTGGTAGATATCGGAACGGAACATTTTAGCAAATCTAGATCTCCATGCCTCCCATCAAGTTTCAACTCGATCTGGATTTGGTTCGGGAGGAAATGTTTTTGAAGAATTTCAAGACGGCCGCCATGACAGCCATCTTGGAAATCGGAAAGGAACGGTTTTAGCAATCTGAATTTCCCTGTCACCCTTATGCCTCCCCCCAGTTTCAGCTTGATCTCCCCTTTGGTTTGGGAGGAGACGTCGTTTGAAGCATTCAACATGTCCACCATGGATATTAGAAGGAAACGATTGTAACATATCTTAATATCCATGTCGCCCAAATGCCCCCTATTTAGGTTCAGCTCGAATCAGCCTTTGGATTGGGAAGGAGATATCGTTTAAAGAATTTCAAGATGGCCGCGATGTCGACCATGTTGGATATTAAAACGGAAATATTTTAGCAAATTTGAATCTGCATATCGCCCCAATGTCTCCCATGAAGTTTCAGCTGCTCGAACTGATTTTTTTGGTTCGGGAGGAGATGTCGGTTGAAAATAATTCATGATGGCCACTATGCCAGTCATCTTGGATATTGGAAAGACGAGTGTAGCAAATCTGAATGTCCATGTCATCCCGATGCTTCCCATGAAGTTTCAGCTTAATCCGATCTTTGGTTTGGGAGCGGCCATCTTGGATAACGGAACGGAACAATTTTAGAAAATTTGCATATCCATGTCACGCCGATGCCTCCCACCAAGTACCTGCTCATTACGCAAACACGCTTATACAAATACATTGCCACCTTCATCCGGAATCTGCCTAGGCCAGATTAGAATTCTGATTTGGTCTAGACTAAATTAGAATTCTAATTTGGTCCAGGCAGATCCAGAATCTGTCTAGGCCAGATAAGAATTCCAATCTGGCTAGGCAGATTCTGGATCTGCCTAGACCAAATTGGAATCCTAAAAAATGGGATCCCCCCCCCCCCACACACACACACACACACAAAAAAATAACAACAAATGTTTATTAATTTATTTTTCACTATTTCTCTTTCAAAGGTAAGAAAAACCTAAAATTTGTACCTCATGAATTTGTTATTATAATCTTATAATATTTGATTTATTGTCTTTCACACCTTACTATGTGTGCCAGATGGGCAATTGGTCCCCAATACGATTAATAACAGAAGATGAATGCAGTGTATTGATTTCAGTTATTGAAATAAGCCATTTTATTTATTTTTTAAAACATAATCTGAAAAAAAAAAAATTTGGTGTGTGTGTGGGGGGGGGGGGGGTGTTTTTTTTTACACATACATAAGACTTACACCCAACTACCATAAATACTGAATGAATAAAGAAACATTTATGACATATACCAGTAATTATGAATATCCAGGAAAACAATTATGACATATACCGGTGATTATGAATATCCAGTCCAAACATTTAACTAAACAAATAGATTCTAGTTTGGTCTAGACAGATCCAGAATCTGCCTAGCCAAACTGGAATTCTAGTTTGGCCTAGACAGATTCTGGATCTGCCTGGACCAAATTAGGATTCGAATCTGGCCTAGACCAAATTAGAATTCTTATTTGGACTAGGTAGATTCTGAATCCAATCTGGTCTACGACAAATACACACATATATTGTACGTTATTATATCCGTTTCTTTAGAGCTGTTACAGCCAGAGACGTTCACATTTGTTTTCTTTTAATCTGTACTCAGTTCATCACGAAAACACGCCTATATAATTTTGACCCCCTTGGACGCCACTTTTATATAGTAAAACTGGGGTTTCCGGGGGTATACCTTATTTTTCTTATTTCTGCTCTAAAATATAGATTGTGGGTACTCGTTAGAACCGCCTCGATGAGGCGATTCTAACAAGTGCCCACAATCTATATTTTAGAGCAGAAATAATAAAAATATCGCAATTTTTCATCATAAAATTTTCATTTTATCGGCGATAAAGGTGGCACTGTATTTGTATAGACGTGTTTGCGTAATGATTACGTAAAGAGAATGCACTGAAATTCCGCTAAGACCACTTTTGAACAGTTCCAATGGTGGTCTTAATACAGGAATTTTACTGTACCAGTTCATGTCATTTGATATCAAGTTTATCAGGTAAGGCTTCGAGAACGCTTGTAGAATCGCGAGGCTTGCCGAGCAATTTTACATGCGTTCTCCAAGCCGAGCCTGATAAACGTGATATCAAATGACACGAACCTGGTGTTCTTTTTATTATTTAATCCCCTTGTACACTCTTACAGCTTTTCCAATTTTCCAGTAGTCCTGTTTATAGATGTGCAGTGTCACTTTGACCTGATAAAACTCACTTCTGCAGAGATAGCATATCTTAATCAGGTCATTATGTCACAATGCAATAAATATAGGGGTAACTGATCTGTGTAAACTTTGTTAGACTGAAATTTACAACGACATAGGACAAGATTTTCTATTTCTCCTGTTTGACGTAGCTATCTACCGGATAGGAAGGAATATGTAATTCGTATGTGCTATCACCGTCTGATTTATACTTTTGTGTTTGTATAAAATCCAGAACCATTTTCTTTATATCGAAAAATACAATGAGGCATAGCGGTATTGATATGAAGAATATCCCAAGAAATCCAACTGCCTTAGAAAATGCCCTCTCGTCTCTGGCACTTGTCAGTTTGCGTTTATAGGCTGAGGTGGATTTTTCATCCATTGTCAAATTCTGCACAATTTCTGCTGTGAGCTGCTCTACATTAACTGAGCTTGATGCTTGCATATTGGACGATGATGTTGCAATATTAGGACACGAAGAAGATAACAACACTGTCGAAATCGTCATGGAACACGTACATGTAGGACTGATGCAGTGTAAGGATGGAGTAACAGGTGTACACGTTGTTGTCGGGATTACTGTGAGTGTTTCTGTTGTACAAAGTGTCGTGTGGTAAATGTTTTCTGTCATCGTCTGTGGTGAGCAACTCAGCATAGAAAGAGACGTTAAAGTTTCCGTTGCACACAGGATGGTTGTTGCTGGTGATATAGGCGGTGGTATAATCGAGCTTACAACTGCTACTGGGCCGGTAGACCCTGAAAGAAAGCCGTTTGAGTCATTACTGCACGAATTGTCATTTCAAAGTGGACTATTTAGTATGCGTATATGTAACATACCATACCGTTATTTTCCAGTGATATAGTTAATGAAGATTCCTGCGTAGATATAAGCTGATATTGTGCGTGTTTGCATTCACGACAGAACCAAAGGCCACGTAAAACTAATTTACACCCCCTACATAGACACGCCAAGTGGAACATTTTCACTGACCGTTCCAAAGCGGTTCTTTTGTCGCGGTATATTATTGTTATAGTGTGTCTTTGCATGTATGTACTGCTAATATATTTTCAATTTGGAAAGCCGTTTGGCCATACTGAGGGAAAAAACTGTCCTTTTGGCTCTCCGCTTGTAATTATGGTGAAGCTGTTTAATGTTGGTCTTTCTTTCCCTTTGGTGTCTTGGATGGGATGGGTGAGGTAAATGCATCGATTCCTGATCATGGCCTTCACTTCTATTTTTTCAAACTGTTTGTTTTTCTTTTCATTTGTTATCGTAGTATTCTGTATTTTGTTGTATCAAGCAATATAATATGAAATAATACTAAACACCAAAGATATGCCATTCATTACCAAAAACTCGCCTACACAAATGCTTTGTTAATTTTACCACCGTAAAATGAAAATTTTCAGATGAAAATTTGTGATTTTTTTTCTTATTTCTGCTCAAAACATAGATTGTGGTTACTCCTTAGAACCGCCTTGGTGGGGTGGTTCTAACGAGTACCCACAATGCATGTTTTTGAGCAAAAATAAGAAAAATAATGTATACCCCTACAAACCACAGTTTTACTGTATAAAAGTGGGGTTAAAGGGAGTCAAAATTATATAGGCATGTTTTCATGATGCGCAGCAGTGCATATTTCGTTAGTCATGCAGATATGCAGTCCTGTGTTTTACGAAAGACGGCCTTGCAGCTAACACAGTCGCAATATACTGGTTATGAGGAAGCTAGTGCTGCAATAAACCGGTTATGAGAAGGTTAGTGTTTTCCAGACTGTTTCTTATTTTATTGATTAAGAAGACAACACAATGATCAGAATTTGATTCAATAACCTTATACCCTCCGTCCAAGACACCAAAGGAAAAGAAGGACGTATGTAAAGCAAAGCGGTTAGTGTTAAAACATAACAAGTACAATTTTAAGCCAAAGGGGCAGATTCTTTGTAAAAAAATCAAAATGGTTTTCAAATACCAGAGAGAGAGAGAGAGAGAGAGAGAGAGAGAGAGAGAGAGAGAGAGAGAGAGAGAGAGAGAGAGAGGACATACATACACAGACACACAATGACAACCGGATTACAAACCCATATGAAACTCGCTATCTCATAATTTACTTCTTTTTTGACATTCCAGCTAGGTGCATACTAGATCTGAATGTAAACCGACCAAAAAGAAACCCATTTTTAACCAAAAATGTTTTCATGTAAACAACTAATTTGCAGAAAATTTATTTTTGTGATTTAGTTTGAATTTTTACGGATTTTATTATGCAGAAAACAATTGGCTCAGTCCCATAAAATTAAACATTTTCCCTGGACTAATATCAGTCGCAGTTGACCATGCATGCCGCATTCTTATGCCACCATGCCAGGCCATATTTCAGTTGGGCCCCGTCAAGCGATTTTGGTACTTATCGCCTATGCGAGCAGCGAAGGAGATGTAGGCGGTTCTAACGAGTACCCACAACCTATGTCTTGCAGCAGAAATAAGGAAAATAATGTTTACAACCGTAAACCCCAGTTTTCTCTATATAAAGTGGGGTTTTGGGGGGTCTTTAATCGACTGCCTATTTGAAATTCGCAAACTTGCAGTATGTTTCCTCTGGCTTTCTTTGCCGGATCATTTCAGGGTCACTGATGAGGCTTTATTAGCCGAAACTACGTAGTATGACCCATCTTCCTTCTTATGAATGTTTTCATTGCTCTTAAAGGAACTCATTTTTGATTTTTATTTGCCTTCACTGCAGCTGGTGTTGTGCCGTGTGGCGGCCGTAAAACGTCTCCCCGTACATCAACCACAGTGCAGTTTATATTTTACTTTTGGTCCTTTGAGATCAGCGTGAATATTCTGAGAAATCGGAAATAAATAATTGGTTTAGATTCATATTCTAGACAGGTTTTTAATTATTTGGACCCCATTTTGATTTATATCAGTCTTTGAATCGACTGCCTATTTGAAATTCGCAAACTTGCAGTATGTTTCCTCTGGCTTTCTTTGCCGGATCATTTCAGGGTCACTGATGAGGCTTTATTAGCCGAAACTACGTAGTATGACCCATCTTCCTTCTTATGAATGTTTTCATTGCTCTTAAAGGAACTCATTTTTGATTTTTATTTATTTCACGGACTTGTTCTCGTGATGCCTTGTGGGTCATTTCTGTCGTCTCTCAGAGAAAGGGAGAAAAGAGATAGAAGATATAGTAGAGATGAAAGTGTCGAAACAGAAGATAAAACAACATTCCCCATCTACCTTACCTACTGCAAGGACAACAGGCCTTGTCCAACTGTAAGCAAATATCAGTTGGATGCCCCACATTACCTTTGCCTCACCCAACCACCTCACAGATAGCTAAAGAGAAGTAAAGTGATTGAGACCACTGAGGAAGGATACATTTATTCATGTTATATACTAATGAGACCTTATTAAAAAAGAAACACACACTCTTTGTAAGTCTACATTTTCTCATGCAGTATAGTTCGAACAAATTAACCTTAGACTGTTGAACTATATTAATATAATTCAACACCTCACTGAATGCATATATTTATCTTCGTCGTTTTCCGAAGATGGCGATATTGTTATACAATACATAGAGGTCGGTAAATGGGTCGCTTTTCGCGAGATGCCGAAAATTCACGAGAACATTTCGAAAGCCGGCGTATTGGCGATAACACTGACTACTGTATTCCTTGCATTAAGGTCAGTCTCATGTCAAATTCTTCGAACTATACATAAAACCCACACAGTAAATGCCACAATTTTTTCTTATTTTTGCTCCACGACATGGTTGTTTGTAGGTGCTCGTTTGAACGGTTCTCACGAGAACCTACCGCCTATGTTTGCAGTGGAAACGAGAAAAATATCATGGATTTTCACAAGGAAACATGCCATTTTTGGGAATGTGAAAAAATGCAGAATCTTGCACGGGTGTTTAATCGTAATGTGAGCTATCGAGCCACAGGTCGCGCCTAACGTAAACAATCCACATGTTGAGTTTCATTATCTCCACGCTTTTCGAAGAAAATGTTTGTTTGTTTGATTTGTGGTTTAACGTCCCCGTCAACACTGTAAAGGTCATTTTGGAGACGTTACTTCCAGTTTTGTGGGACTTTTACCCGACATTGAGATGAAATGACATCTCAAGCCCTGTCGCCCAATGAAACCAAAAGGGTTTATTAGCATGGACGGTCCGCCCCGCACAGCGGTTCCAGGACAGGCTTAGATCCTCTAAGCGGTTTACCAGTACTAGTGTGCGGGCCGGATTCAGCTCTGCGTGGAAGCATCATGCAGCCCATATATTTCTTCAAGCCCCTATGGGCGGGGGCCGTTTTCGAAGAAAAAGTGGGGATATTAATTGAAATCGTCTATGCCGTCCGTCCGTCCGTCTTACCAGATCACTCCTTCTAGACCTTTGGAGACACAAACCTGAAACCTTGGAAACTGATTTATCTTTGGTCTGGGGAGTGCTTGACATATTCGGAATTTCGATCCCACCCATTGGGGCGGGTCCAGGTGGAGGGGGTCCAAAGGGGGTCAAAAACCAAAGTTTTCATAACATGGTCGTGTAACATATCAAATCGAACGGCATGATGATTAGAATTCATTGCAATCAAAGTTTAAGCCCTCGTGTCATTGTGGACGTCACCAGAGGTCGAAAACCACCAATACCCACTCAATAACGATTACCGGATACTTCCTCCTAGAGATAAAAACTTGAAACCTTGGGAACTGACAGTTCCCAAGGGTCTAGGGAGTGCATAACTTTTTCGGAGTTTGATCCCACCCCTGCGGGGTAGAGGACCCTGGGAGACAAAAGTCAAACTTTTCAGAACATAATAGTGTAATACAGTAGAACTTCGATGGCTCGAACACCGATGGCCCGTTTACCATGGCTGAGTCGAACCAGTTTTTGAGTATCTTGGAAAATCCTCTACATAAGAAATAGTAGGGGGTTATTACGGAGATTTTAGTATTTTATCTTGCAAATGTATGCTGTGTCTACTCACTAGAATCGCCTCGATGAGGCGATTCTAATGAGTACACACGGCATACATTTTTCATTAAAGAACGCTGAAAAGATGTCCAAAAATATCTCATGCCTCCTGACAGTAGCCCTCAGTGGCTCGAACTACCCCTGTCTCGAACAGAATTTCTAGGTCCCAAAAGTGTTCGAGCTACTGAAGTTCGACTGTACACCAAATCGATCGTAAGCGTGTAGATACGCGATGGCGTGCCATTGACTGCACGATATTCTCGAACTCCAAAAAAATTTGAGGACGAATTTCAAAGTGGTGAGAAGAAGGGTTTGATGAGATTGGGTTTAACCATAAACAACCGCAAACGACTTTAATATTTAAATGAGGTTTGGTGGAGTTGTGAGTTGTAATAATATGAGCCCCGCCAAGCGAATTTGTGTCTTCGAGCATTCCGTCATGACATATTTTAACTGCGCATGCCCAGCCATTCAGAGGGGCCAGGGATATGGATTTCTGTCTAAAGGTTCTTCTTAATTCACTGCTTGTATGAGCAAGCAGCGAAGGTTCTGGCGAGACTGCGCGGATGCGCAGGCTAGCCTGAACCTTCGCTGCTCGCACAGGCGATAAGTACCAAAATCGCTTGACGGGGCCCATATGATAATGATAATGACGGAAGTAGATAAAATTTTCTTACCTGAGCAGTCAACTGCTGGAATATCGCTCGAATCGGATGTGGATGGTGAGATACTGTTAGAGTTTATCGAAACTGAAAAATATTTGTAAATTAACATTGATAAAGAGTCAGTACATGACAAAGATGTTTTATAAAAGGGTTATCCTTTGGAAGCAAGGAATACACCACAGAACTGAAAAATATGAAGTGTACACGTTTTCTGGGCCAGACTAGCTAGTTTCGGCCAATTAGGCCTCATCAGTGACCCTCAAATATGTTCAAATACCACATTGGAATCAATGGTCCCAAAGGACAAAAAAAATATATACTACACTATGATGTAGGGCAGGGAGACATTTTACGGCCGCCACACATTCCCAAACACCAGCTGTAGTGACGTTAAATATTTTCTAGAAAAGGGTTATCCTTTTGGAAGCAATGAATACACCACAGAACTGGAAAATAAAAAGTGTACATGTTTTCTGGGCCAGACTAGCTAGTTTCGACCAATTAGGCCTCATCAGTGACCCTCACATATTTTCAAATACCACATTGGAATCAATGATCCCAAAGGACAAGAAAATATAAACTACACTATGATGTAGGACAGGGAGACGTTTTACGGCCGCCACACATACCCAGACACCAGCTGTAGTGACGTTAAATATGTTCTATAAAAGGGTTATCCTTTTGGAAGCAATGAATACACCACAGAACTGGAAAATATGAAGTGTACATGCCGCCACACATACCCAGACACCAGCTGTAGTGACGTTAAATATGTTCTATAAAAGGGTTATCCTTTGGAAGCAAGGAATACACCACAGAACTGGAAAATAAAAAGTGTACATGTTTTCTGGGCCAGACTAGCTAGTTTCGGCCAATTAGGCCTCATCAGTGACCCTCACATATTTTCAAATACCACATTGGAATCAATGATCCCAAAGGACAAGAAAATATAAACTACACTATGATGTAGGGCAGGGAGACGTTTTACGGCCGCCACACATACCCAGACACCAGCTGTAGTGACGTTAAATATGTTCTATAAAAGGGTTATCCTTTTGGAAGCAATGAATACACCACAGAACTGGAAAATATGAAGTGTACATGCCGCTACACATACCCGGACACCAGCTGTAGTGACGTTAAATATGTTCTATAAAAGGGTTATCCTTTTGGAAGCAAGGAATACACCACAGAACTGGAAAATATGAAGTGTACATGTTTTCTGGGCCAGACTAGCTAGTTTCGGCCAATTAGGCCTCATCAGTGGCCCTCAAATATTTTCAAATTCCACATCGGAATCAATGATCCCAAAGGACAAGAAAATATAAACTACACTATGATGAAGGGCAAGGAGACTTTTTACGGCCGCCACACATTCATTCCCAGACACCAGCTGTAGTGACGTTAAATATGTTCTATAAGAGTCAGTGCATGACAGAGCCTACAATATGACTTGTGCAGATAGCGAAGACTCAGATCAGCCTGCGCTTAGGCGCAATCTATCTAGAGCATTCACTGATCGCATGTTCATTTTAGCCTGTGAGTTACCCAAAGTAGACATCAAGGCTGATTTGTGTCTGTGCTTGTCGCACATGTTTTTTTATAGGTTTTGTCGTGCGTCGGCTTAGAATAATAATTCCAGAATTAGTCATTATCCACCTGAACACAATAACCCCTTTCTTTACAAACAGTGTAGATCCAGATCAGATGGTTTCTAAAGAGGCCATCTGATCAGGATCTACACTGTTTGTCATCCTGTTTGCGAATTCATATGAATACAATATATCAAGCAATTTGTTTGTTTTATAGGCAGCTTTATAGAAGTGGCAAAAATAATTGTCCACCAGGATAAGGGTTACTTTTTCTTGAATAGATATTAACAATCATAACACAAGACTGTCTTCCCAGTGAGAAAACTGGTTATTCCTTTTCTCCGCCGGTGACGGTTGGTATGGTTTGAAAGCTGCTGTGACAAAACACTTTTTATTTGCATTTCAGAGCTGACAGTGAAGGATTCCACTAATGGGTTAGGAAACCTTCATGCGGACTGAACAAATTATTTATCTAAATCGCAGCGGAATTAAGGGCGAGGATTGTGGCTGCGTAAAATCGATTGCAGTCCCCAGCGAAATTCTTTTCACTGACCGTGCCAAGGCGGTTCTTCTGTCGCGGTTTATTTTTGTTAAGGTTTGTCTTTGAGTGTGTGTTTCGCTTATATCTTTTTTGTTTTGGAAAGCCTATTGGCCATCTTGTGGGAAAGTAACTACGCTATTGATGTAGTTATTTCATGTTCGAGTTTCTTTCCCCTTGGTGTCTCTGATGGGCAGTGTGGGTTAATTGTATCGATTTCTGATCATTGCTTTCACCCACCCCTCTCTCTCTCTCTCTCTCTCTCTCTCTCTCTCTCTCTCTCTCTCTCTCTCTCTCTCTCTCTCTCTCTCTCTCTCTCTCTCTCTCTCTCTGTATGCGCGCGTGTGTATGTTTCTTTATTTTATTTTAATTTATTATTATTTTTGGTTTTGTTTTATTTTGTTTTCTAGAAGAAACTCTTTCGCGGTACTATCTCTAAGCATATGTAATCCTCTATAAATAAAGACATTATTATTATTATTATTTACTAAGTTATACATGTATTTGTTTCTGAACGGACTCTTCCAACTTTGACTTAAACAGGTTCATTCTACGTCAAAATTAACAAAACCAGCACTTTAGGTAAAACTTTCGTTAGACATTTCAAAATATTTCTCATATTTTCCATTGCCGGGTGCAATTTGAAGAAGCAGAAACGTGTAGTTCCTGTTCTGTCTGAAAACAGAAGTTGAAAAATGCTTCTGCTTCCGTCAAATCGAACGGCTCAGTTCTGTTTCAGAAGCTCTTCTTCATATTCCGAAATTTGAGCAGAAGCTGGAAAATAGAAGTTGGTCACGTGATCATTCACCCTAACTACAATGGCGTCCTGCTGAATGAAATTGTGAAGACATCCAAAACTGAGAGTAACATGCATTTGAATCTATTTTAAGTGACATTCAAATAATGTTACCCGCTGTGAAACTCCCCTAATTGGACTGGAGGAAACAGAATTGCCTTCCGGCGTGAACGTTACATTCAATCGTGCTGCATATAAAAATCTGTCGCGATGTGGACTACGGAACCCGGGAAGGGACATGATTTTTTTTTAATTTTATAAGTTGTGCGCACAAGATAATCTCTTGTGCGGACAAGATATTATCTTGTGCGGACAACATATTATCTTGTGCGGACAACATATTATCTTGTGCGGACAAGATAATATCTTGTTCGCACAACATAATATCTTGTCCGCACAAGATATTATCTTGTGCGGACAAGATATTATCTTGTGCATACAAGATATTATCTTGTCCGCACAAGATATTAAGTTGTGCAAACAAGATATTATCTTGTCCGCACAAGATAATATCTTGTCCGCACAACATAGATCTTGTGCGCACAAGATATTATCTTGTCCGCACAAGATATTACCTTGTCCGCACAAGATAATATCTTGTCCGCACAAGATAATATCTTGTCCGCACAAGATAATATCTTGTCCGCACAACCTCCCAAGACCTATATTGTGCAAACAAGATAATATTTTGTGCGAACAAGATAATATCTTGTGCGCACAAGATATTATGTTGTCCGAACAAGATCATATCTTGTCCGCACAAGATAATATCTTGTCCGCACAAGATAATATGTTGTCCGAACAAGATAATATCTTGTCTGCTCAAGATATTATCTTGTTCGCACAACATCATAAAAATAAAAAATCATGTCCCTTCCCGGGTTCCGTAGTGGACAGATATTTTACAGCTATTCAATTTTATCTATTTAATTGAGAAATATTGAATAGCTGTTGTATATCTGTCCACACCGCGACAGATTTTTATGTGCAGAAGGATGGAATGCAAATTCTACGGAACCCGGGAAGGGACATGATTTTTTTATTTTTATTATGTTGTGCGAACAAGATAATATCTTGAGCGGACAAGATATTATCTTGTTCGGACAACATATTATCTTGTGTGGACAAGATATTATCTTGTGCGGACAAGATATGATCTTGTTCGCACAACATAATATCTTGTGCGCACAAGATATTATCTTGTTCACACAACATATTATCTTGTTTGCATAACATAGATCTTGGGAAGTTGTGCGGACAAGATATTATCTTGTGCGGACAAGATATTATCTTGTGCGGACAAGATAATATCTTGTGCGGACAAGATAATATCTTGTGCGCACAAAATCTATGTTGTACAAACAAGATATTATCTTGTGCGGACAAGAGAATATCTTGTTCGCACAACTTAATATCTTGTGCGGACAAGATAATATCTTGTCCGCACAAGATAATATCTTGTGCGGACAAGATATTATGTTATGCGGACAAGATATTATCTTGACCGCACAAGATAATATCTTGTCCGCACAAGATAATATGTTTTCCGCACAAGATAATAGAACTTATAAAATAAAAAAAAATTATGTCCCTTCCCGGGTTCCGTAAAATTCCGTTGTTGTTTTTTTTTTTTTTTTTTTTTTGTTTTGTTTCTTTTCGGTGTGTTCGACATGGCCAACTTTATCTGGCATTTAACTGTTCACTTTCATCCGTGATAGTCACAAAAAACTCAATATGGGTTTATCTCCCTTTGACTCAGGCCTATACATATCTGTTGTGTAATCTCAACTGTGTTATAATCCGGCTGTGTGTGAAAACATTTTCGCCTTTATGACCCCGGGGAATACTGAACGAGAATCGCCCATGTCAATAGATGTCCAGTTATTTCGGACTGGCGGTTTTGGTGTCGTTACTTAGGTCTAAACGAGCGAGAAAATTTCACTTTTTGTGAAACCGTTAATAGTGAGCTATTTTTTGTGCTTAAAACAAAATATCATTGGTTCTCTCAAATCCATTTTTTGTTCTGCCATGGAATGAAATATTCCACTTTACATCTTGAAAAAAAAAAAGAAAAGAAATAGTTTGTTTTCGTTCTTCCATCTTCTGCATATCTTATGTCACGCGGTTTCACGTCTACTATCACGCGATCTTCTGCTTCCAAAAGTTCTAAATCGCACCCGGTCATAGAAAATTTTATCGCCAAATGATAATTTTCTGATAAAAAAAATCTGATATTTTTCATATTCTGCTTTGAGCAGAAATAAGCAGAAATAAGAAAAGTAATGTATATCCCTGTAAACCAAAGTTTTACAATATAAAAGTGGGGTTTAAGTGGGGGGGGGGGGGGATCAGAATGATAAAGGCGTGTTTTCGTAATGCCATGCAAATTGTCTCCACATCACGTGACCAAGTCCGTGAAATGAACACCCCACTACACCCCACATTATATAGAGAAAACTGGGGCTTACGGGGGTAAACATTATTTTTTTATTTCTGCACCAAGACATAGGTTGTGGATACTCGTTAGAACCGCCTCATTGAGGCGGTTCTAACGAGCACCCACAAACTATGTTTGCAGTATAAATAAGAAAAATATCACGGATTTTCATCAGAAAAGTAGCCGTTTCGGAGAACTGAATGACTGCCCTGTGTCAAACGGATGTGTAATCGTAATGATTGGAGACAATTTGCATGAAATGTCAATATCTATTTTCATGGAGACAATTTACTTGAAGTGTCAAACCCTGTTTTCAGGGGATAAAAAGAAAAATATCATTACTTTCTTACGGAACCCGGGAAGGGACATGATTTTTTTTTATTTTATAACTTGTGCGCACAAGATAATATCTTGTGCGGACAAGATATTATCTTGTGCGGACAACATATTATCTTGTGCGGACAACATATTATCTTGTGCGGACAACATAATATCTTGTCCGCACAACATAATATCTTGTCCGCACAAGATATTATCTTGTGCAGACAAAATATTATCTTGTGCAGACAAGTTATTATCTTGTCCGCACAAGATATTAAGTTGTGCGAACAAGATAATATCTTGTCGGCACAACATAGATCTTGTGCGCACAAGATATTATCTTGTCCGCACAAGATATTATCTTGTCCGCACAAGATATTATCTTGTCCGCACAAGATAATATATTGTGCGGACAAGATAATATCTTGTCCGCACAACTTCCCAAGATCTATGTTGTGCAAACAAGATAATATGTTGTGCGAACAAGATAATATCTTGTGCGCACAAGATATTATGTTGTGCGAACAAGATCATATCTTGTCCGCACAAGATAATATCTTGTCCGCACAAGATAATATGTTGTCCGAACAAGATAATATCTTGTGCGCTCAAGATATTATCTTGTTCGCACAACATAATAAAAATAAAAAATCATATCCCTTCCCGGGTTCCGTACTTTCTCGTCTGCTGATTTTTTTTTTAAGTTTTACGACCCTTTCAAAATTATTTCACATACCGGGACGATCGTTAATCAGAGGTTGGCGAAAACCGGAGTATCCGGAGAAAACACACTGACCTTCCGTAGCAATACTTGGCGTCTAACTCTGCTGAATTAGCCCAGTGAGGTACCACACATGGGCATTCGTACACGACTCTAAACAGACATAATATAATTAAGATTTATGATAGCGTCGCTATTTTAGCTAAAACAAATTTTGGGTTTCGTTCGAACAACCTTGTCGTGGGGGCGGTTCCAACGAGTACTAACAATCAATGTTTTGCACAAAATAAAGAAAATAATAAAAGCACATGTAATCGTTTAAGGGTGCGCTTTTCACGGCTTGTATAAGTGATGAAATCAATAACAGGATAGAAAACGAACTTGATACAGATGAGACTGCACATGATAGCATACATTACGAAAACACGCCTATACAAATACATTGTAAACTGTACCACCGAAAAACTAAAATTCTAAGATGAAAAATTGTGATATGTTTCTCATTTCTGCCAAAAATGTAAATTGTGGGTACTCGTTAGAACCGCCTCATCGAGGCGGTTCTAACGAGTACCCACAGTCTATATTTTAGAGCAGAAATAAGAAAAATAAGGATCACCTCTGTAAGCGCCAGTTTTACTATATAAAATGTGGGGTTCAGTGGGGGGTGGGGGGGGGTCTAAATTATATAGGCGTGTTTTCGTGATGTGTGTCTGTGTCGGTCTTCAGGTCTGACAATATTGACAAATAAACAAAGAGACGTTCCTATATATATACATACCTTCAATGCAAAATCTTCCTTTTATCTTAACTGGAGAGTTTGCAGCCTCCACTCCGGGAGCCAGTGTCCCTGTGTTGTAGGCTAACTTCACACAGCCGTATGGTGGGGTAAACATAACCATCCAACAGTCAGCGTCCGCATCACACCTTGCTTCACAAGCAGTAAGGTCTAAAACTTCAGTACCGAGAGAGTTGGCGGTAAATATGTCCGTCAAAGCACAGGAATACCCTGGAGTTACAAAATCAAAGCACTGACAGCACGCGGCCCCCGCCCATAGGGGCTTGAAGAACTATATGGGCTGCATGATGCTTCCACGCAGAGCTGAATCCGGCCCGCACACTAGTACTGGTTAACTGCTTAGAGGATCTAAGCCTGTCCAGGAACCGCGGTGCGAGGCGGACCGTCCATGCTAATAAACCCTATTGGTTTCATTGGGCGACAGGGCTTGAGATGTCATTACATCTCAATGTCGGGTAAAAGTCCCACAAAATTGGAAGCAACGTCTCCAATGTGACCTTTACAGTGTTGACGGGGACGTTAAACCTCAAATCAAACAAATAAACACTGACAGCACTGATGGGCCGATTGTCTCTGAGTATAGCCTGGGAAAATGGTCCCGGTCCTGAGGTTAAAAACCTTTTTTTTCATGCTCAACTCATTTGAGCATGAAATTTGAAATACTCATAATTATTAAAATACAAACAAATGAGGCAATTAGCCAGGTCAGATATGCAAGGAATATTGTTTGTCCTGCTTATGAATTTTTAAATGCCAACAATTGTTGACATTTTAATGATTTATTTTTTGTTTAACGTCCCAGTCAATACTATTTTGGTCATTTTGGAGACGTTACTTTCAATTTTGTGGGACTTTTACCCTACCCTGAGATGAACTGATATCTAAACCTCTACCGTCCAAATAAACCAATTAGGTTTATACGCAGGGACGGTCCGACTCGCTGTTTGGTTTAAACTCTAAATTCTTGTATTCAAAGCAAACAGTGTAGACCCTGCTAAGACGCTGCGTTCTGTCTGAGAGAAGTAAAATTATGTATATAATAGTAAGCAATTACGGTCCTAATTATTTAACTAACTCGCTTCAAAACAGGGTACACTGTAAAAATAGCGTATAGAAATTAAACGTGTTTTATACATGTTTAGATCTAAACATGATTAGAAAAGTGTGTTCTTTCTAAACATGTAATTTGTTTTGCCGTATTTGTGGGTCAAAATACGTCAAAAGTCTAAATACGTCTCGGCTGAAATCGATACGATCTTTTTCCCGCGTAGACGAACGCTGAACGAACGCTGAAAGTTGCAGAGCTGCAAAAACATAAAATAGAGGTAAAATCATCATTATTCATGTTGTATTTGTCTATAACGTTTTGTTTCTTTGATCCTGGAATAGTAGAAGATATGGCACGTCCTTCAAACATATTTTATTTTCAAGGATGAGTGGAATATTGGTGTTTAGTTCTTAATGTAATTAGTTTTCGCGACTCATATTTTCTTTCTAGATCCAAGTGGTGTTCAGCAGACTTACTAATTCCATTTGATAGAAGATTGTGATTGGTAAATGAGACCTGCATATATTCTTTGTTGAATATATTTATATAAACTGCCTAAATATACAAAAAAGGTGAGGAATTGTTGGGGAAATGCCACAACATGGTCTAAACACGTTTAGCGTAAACATGTTCAAAACCTAAACATGTAAAATTTGATTATGCTTTAAGGTGTAGTGTTCTTCTTTTCTACCAAAGACATCTTAACTTCCAACATGAACTCACAGATAGTGCACACTGTATGATTGTACTCTAGTTTCGCATAATGAAGGGGAGCCTCTGCGTGAAGATAACGCCGCCTTTATAATTTTGACCCCCCCCCCCCCCACACACACACACAAAGTCTATAATTATAAAAGCAGTGTTTTATGGGAGAACTACATGTAGAACCACGCAGAGGCTCCCTCTTCACGCAGAGGCTCCCCTTCATTATGCGAAACTAGAGTACAATCATACAGTGCACTATCTGTGAGTTCATGTTGGAGGCCAAGATGTCTTTGGTAGAAAAGAAGAACACTACACCTAAAAGCATAATTAAATTTTACATGTTTAGGTTTTGAACATGTTAACGCTAAACGTGTTTAGATCATGTTGTGGCATTTTCCCCAACAATTCCTCACCTTTTTTGCAGTTTTAGGCAGTTCATATAAATATATTCAAGAAAGAATATATGCAGGTTTCATTTACCAATCACAATCTTCTACCAAATGGCATTAGTAAGTCTGCTGAACACAACTTGGATCAAGAAAGAAAATATGAGTCGCGAAAACTAATTACATTAAGAACTAAATACCAATATTCCACTCATCCTTGAAAGAAAAATATGTTTGGAGGACGTACCATATCTTCTTCTATTCCAGGATCAAAGAAACAAAACGTTATAGACAAATACAACATGAATAATGATGATTTTACCTCTAGACATGTTTAGATTTTCATCATGTTTCTGAGCTAAACATGTGCAGGTATTAAACATGTCACTGCCCTGTACATGTTTAATATCTTAACACATTCCTAGACGTGTTTAGAAACGAGACATGTCAAAGCGTTAAACGCATAAAAAAAACGGGACAAGAAGTGCGTCTCAGAAAGTGTTTAATCTGTAAACACTATTTTTACAGTGTAAAGAGGCTCCCAATTATTGTGACTGACTCTCTTCAAAATAACGTAAAAAAGACTAATTTTAACTCCTATCATGCTGTTCACGACAACCCATATCTTTGGAAACAGTGTAGATCCAGATCAGATGGCTTCTGAAGAAGCCATCTGATCAGGATCTACACTGCTTGACATTTAGTTTATGAATGTGTAGGAATAAATTACATCAAGTTATCTGATTGGTTCAATGTCAGAGATGGGTGTCACAGCTAAAATGAATATTCAGCAAGAGAAGGGTTAATAAACAATTCTAACTTTATACGTCCTTTCTCGCAACTATGTTCATTTTATACACTTTGCGGTTGTGGAATATTTTTAAACTTACCAATTCGTTTCCTTGTTTGTTTATTTGAGGTTTAATGTTCCCGTCAACACTATTTAGGTAATTTTGGAGACACAGCTTCCAATTGTGTGCGACTTTTGCGCGACATTGATATGACATGACATCTCAAGCCCTGCCACCCAATTAACCCAGTAGAGTTTATATGCATGAACAGCCCGATCTGGGCTCTCCTACACGCACCACTTTGCCTGGGCAGGCTTAAACCCTCCATTACGAAAACACACCCGTGCGACATAGAGCATTTTTTCATATCTCCAATATGGCTACTTTTCTGATGAAAATCTGTGATAATTTCCATATTTTTACTGCAAACATAGGTTGCGGGTGCTCGTTAGAACCGCCTCAATTAGGCGGTTCAGACGAGTACCCACGACCTATGTCTTGGAGCAAAAATAAGAAAAATACTGTATACCCCTATAAACCCCAGTTTTCCCTATAAAAAGTGGGCTTTAGTGGGGGGGGGGGGGGTGGTGTTCACGTGATGCCAACCGATATACCAGAACTCATGTGTGGCCCGTCTCAGTTCTGCACGAAAGCACCGTGCAGCCGAATCTATTTCTCTAAGCCTCGATGTCCGAGGGGCCTTATTAATTCGAAGTAGTTCTGATAGCGCAAAAATTTAAATCAATGTTCGGAATTAACATGATCAACCTCCACTTCAAACGCTGTTGGAGAGGAAGACGGAAAATGCAGTAAAATTCCGCAATTAAGACCACCTAAAATTAAGACTAATTCTGCTTTAAAAAGCTATTTAGTAGGTTTCAGTTATTCTTCTTTTTTGATTTCTTCATACAGTGTCCTCTGGTCATGGACCACCTTTGGGACTGTTCAAAAGTGGTCTACAAGACCACTTTTGAACAATCCCAAAGATGGTCTTAATATAGGAATTTTACTGTGTAGTGTTTTTATTAGCTCACCGTCACGTAGTGACGAGGTGAGCTTTTGGGATCACTTTTTGTCCGTCGTCCGTCGTGCGTCCGTGCGTGCGTCCGTGCGTGCGTGCGTGCGTAAACAATTTCTTCAAACGACATCTCCTCCTAAACCACTGAGCGGATTTTGACCAAACTTCACAGGAATGATCCTTAGGTGGTCCCCTTTCAAAGTTGTTCAAATGGTTCCGGTCCGTTGCACATATAGGTCACAGGAGCCAAAAATAGATTTTTTTCACCGAAAACTTAAAAAATCTTCTTCTCTGAAACTGCAAGGCCCAGGTCTTTGATATTTGGTATGAAGCTTCATCTAGTTGACCCTACCAAGATTGTTCAAATTATAGTGCTGGGGCCAAAAAAGCCCCCGCCCCGGGGCCCTTTGGTTTTACATGGGCTTATATAGGGAAAATCTTTAAAAATCTTCTTCTCTGAAACTGCAGGGCCCAGGTCTTTGATATTTGGTATGAATCTTCATCTGTTGGACCCCTACCAAGATTGTTCAAATTATAGTGCTGGGGCCAAAGATGCCCCCGCACCGGGGCCCTTTGGTTTTACATAGGCTTATATAGGGAAAATCTTTAAAAATCTTCTTCTCTGAAACCACAAGGCCCAGGTCTTTCATATTTGGTATGAAGCTTCATCCAGTGGACCCCTACCAAGATTGTTCAAATTATAGTGCTGGGGCCAAAAATGCCCCCGCCCCGGGGCCCTTTGGTTTTACATGGGCTTATATAGGGAAAATCTTTAAAAATCTTCTTCTCTGAAACTGCAAGGCCCAGGTCCTTGATATTTGGTATGAATCTTCATCTTATGGACCCCTACAAAGATTGTTCAAATTATAGTGCTGGGGCCAAAAATGCCCCCGCCCTGGGGCCCTTTGGTTTTACATAGGCTTATATAGGGAAAACCTTTAAAAATCTTCTTCTCTGAAACCGCAGGGCCCAGGTCTTTGATATTTGGTATGAAGCTTCATCTAAAGGACCCCTACCAAGATTTTTCAAATTATAGTGCTTGGGCCAAAAATGCCCCCGCCCCAGGGCCCTTTGGTTTTACATGGGCTTATATTGGGAAAATCTTTAAAAAAAACTTCTTCTCTGAAACTGCAGGGCCCAGGTCTTTGCTATTTGGTATGAATCTTCATCTAGTGGACCCCTACCAAGACTGTTCAAATTATAGTGCTGGGGCCAAAAATGCCCCCGCCCCGGGGCCCTTTGGTTTTACATAGGCTTATATAGGGAAAATCTTTAAAAATCTTCTTCTCTGAAACTGCAGGGCCCAGGTCTTTGATATTTGGTATGAAGCTTCATCTTGTGGACCTCTATCAAGATTGCTCAAATTATAGCCCTGGGGCCAAAAATGCCCCCCGCTCCTGGGCCCTTTGGTTTTTCATAGACTTATATAGGAAAAATCTTGAAAAATCTTCTACTCTGAAACCACAAGGCCTAAATCTTTGACATTTGGTATGAAGCTTCAGCTAGTGGACCTATACCAAGATTGATAAAATTATAGCCCTGGGGCCACAAATGCCCCCGCCCCAGGGCCCTTTGGTTTTACATAGACTTATAATAGAGATAATCTTTGAAAATCTTCTTCTCTGAAACAACAAGGCCCAGGTCTTTGATATTTGGTGTGAAGCTTCATCTAGTGGACCTCTATCAAGATTGTTTAAATTATAGCCCTGAGGCCAAAAATGCCCCTGCCCCGGGGCCATTTGGTTTTACATAGGCTTATGTAAGGAATATCTTTAAAAAAAATCTTCTTCTCTGAAACCGCAAGGCCCAGGTCTTTGACATTTGTTGTGTAGCTTCATCTAGTGGACCTTTGCAAGGATTGTTCAAATTATAGCCTTTGTTGATATTTGGTATGAAGCTTCACCTTTTTAGACCTCCCTCAACATTATGCACATTAAAACCCTGGGGTCAATAATGGCCCTCCCCAGGGCCCACTTGTTACTCTATGGATCAGGTGAGCGATCCAGGGCCATCATGGTCCTCTTGTTTGATTTGAGGTTTAACGTTCCCGTCAACACTGTAAAGGTCATTTTGGAGACGTTGCTTCCAATTTTGTGGGACTTTACACTGCATTGGGATGAAATGACATCTCAAGCCCTGCCGCCCAATGAAACCAATAGGGTTTAAATGCATGGACGGGCCGACTCGCATCGCTTTGCCTGGGCAGGCTTAGATCCTCTAAGTGGTTTACAAGTACTCGTGTGCGGGTCGGTTTCAGCTCTGCGTGGAAACATCATGCAGCCCATCTATTTCTTCAAGCCCCGATAGGCGGGGACCAGAAAAAATAGTGTCATGACACGAATGTAATACAGTGAAATTTTGCTATTAAGACCACCTAAAATTAAGACCAATTCTGCTTAGAAAACCTTATTTTGTAGGTTTCATTTTGTGTGTTTTTGGCATATACTGTCCTCACCTTTGGGACTGTTCAAAAGTGGTCTTAAACACCACTTTTGAACAGTCCCAAATGTGGTCTTTATAGGGGAATTCTACTGTAGTTAAATTCTTTTTCAATGTTAAAAAAATACAACCAAACCCGAAGTGTTCATTGGGCGACAGGGCTTGAGAAGTCATTTCATCTCAATGTCGGGTAAAAATCCCACAAAATTTGAAACAGCGTCTCCAAAGTGACGTATCATCACGAAAACACGCCTATTTAATTTCGACCCCCTAAAACCCTACTTTTACATAGTAGAACTAAGGTTTACAGGGGTATACAATAAGAATAACATCACAATTTTTCATATGAAAATTTAGTTTTTTTTTTTGTTTTTTTTTTTTTTTGGTGGTAAAGTTTACAATGTATTTGTATAGGCGTGTTGTCGTAATGGGATGCTGTTATTACCTGGTGGTAGCATAGAGGCCTCCGTGGTTTAGCTATTTGCCTTGTAAACCAGGGGTCGCAGGATCGATCCCGGGCTCCTCCAGACTTTCGGATGAGGCTTTAAATCGAGGTCCCGTCTCCGTATGACCTTAGCTGTTGGTGGGACGAAAAAACTCAAACACTCACTCACTCACCTGGTGGTAGTGGTTTCTCACACATGAATGCTCTATCACTAGAGCACGGTTCTTTTTCCCCATTGTGGACATCTTTCTTATATTTGAAGCATCGTTTATTGCTGTCCCAGTCTGTATCGAGATGTGAGGTATAGTACGCCTCAGAACAATCGGATGCCCATCGAAAGTCACCCTGTGATGGCTGAAATATACCTGTCCAGTAGTCATCAGAGCTGAAATGTCAACAGCAAAATCACCCCGTGAACATTGTTTTAACCCTTAGCCTGCTGAATAAATTAATGTAGCCACACCCATTTCTGACTATCAACCAATCAAATTACTTTGTTTTATGTTTTCATTCCATAACGATTTCTGATGAAATCTTTTTATATTTTTCAAATTTATATTCCAAACATAGATTGTGGGTGCTGGTTAGAACCACCTCATTGAGGCGGGTCTAAGAGGTACCCACAACCTATGTTATGTATCAGAAATAGAAAAAAAAAAACAAGAGGCCCATGGGACACTATGCTCACCAGAGCTCAAGGAGCACTGACCACTGGCAGTCATGTATTTTAAATAATCATGGAAGCCCCCAAAAACGCTACAGGCAGAATTTAGACCCAATCAGTCTGGTGGATTCTGAGGTCTGATGTCTCTTGAATGTGTTGTGGCAAGACAACAAACGACAACTGACAACCATCTGTGGCAACCAATTAGCCTTAAAATCGTATGGCAGATAGAACATTTTTTAAGGAGCAAATCTATGAAAGGTTTTAAAATATCTTGAAAGGTGTAAAATTCATTTTTCAATTTTCCCCATTATAAGTCAACGGAAACTCTTAACTTCCCATGGCAGCCAAACTAAAGAACCAAATTTCATAAAAAAAAAAAAAAACACAAAACCTGTAAAGGCAAATATGGTGAATATTTCCACAAAGTCTCAACCTCATTGATCATATGGTTTATGAGGAGATGATTCTTTAAAAGGATTTTTTTATTTTGGTTTACAATGGTAACCACTAAAAATGAGTAGTAGGCCTTAAATCATAGGTAAATCATAGGTAATAAACACGATTGCTTAAAAATTATTTCTATGAATGTGTTGCTAAAATATCTACTAAGGCTTGGCAGGTAAATGCAAATTTTCAATTTTCCCCATTCCAAATCTATAGAAACTCTAAGATGCCATAGCAACCAAACTAAAGAGCCGAATTTCATTAAAAAATAACAACACAAAACCTGTTCAGGCAAATATGGTGAATATCTCCATATAGTCTCGGCCTCATAGAGCATATGGTTTTTGTGAAGACGATTTTTAAGTGTGTTTTTATTCTATTTTTTTTTGGCGCATTTTGGCAACCAATAAAAGGGACCAGTTTGGCCTAAAATCATACGGCAGATGGATGATTGCTTAAAAATATTTCTTAGAACGTTTTGTCAAAATATCTGGAAAGGCGTAGCACTAAATTCATTTTTTTAATTTCTCCATTATAAGTCAATGGAAACCCTAATTTGCCATAGTAACCAAACTAAAGAGCCGGATTTCATTAAAAAAAAAACACAAAACCTGTTCAGGAAAATATGGTGAATATCCCCATATAGTCTCAGCCTCATAGAGCAAATGGTTTTTGGGAAGACGATTTTAAAGTGTGTTTTTATTCTATTTTTGGGCGCATTTTGGTTTCCATGGCAACCAATAAAAGTGACCAGTTTGGCCTAAAATCATACGGCAGATGGATGTTGATGATTGCTTAAAAATATTTCTAAGAAAGTTTTGTCAAAATATCTGGAAAGCGTAGCACTAAATTCATTTTTTAAATTTCCCCATTATAAGTCAATGGAAACTCTAAGTTGCCATAGCAACCAAACTAAAGAGCCGAATTTCATAAAAAAAAAAAAAAACACACACACCCACACACAAAAAAAAAAAAAAACAAAAAAAAAACACAAAACCTGTAAAGGCAAATATTGTGAATATTTCCATTTAAATCTCATCCGCATAGAGCAAATGGTTTCTGAGGATTTTTTAAGTATTTTTTTTTATTTATTTGTCATTTTGGTTTCCATGGCAACCAGTTGAAATAAGGAATAGGCCTAAAAATATATGGCAGGTGGAAAAGTACTTAAGGAACATTTCTATGAAAGTTGTGTCAAAATATCTGCAGAGGTTTGGCAGGTAATGCAATTTTTCAATTCCCCCCATTATAAGTCTATGGAAAATTAATGTTGCCATTGCAACAAAACTAAAGAGTCGAATTTCATAAAAAAAACACATAACCTGTAAAAGCAAATATGGTAAATATTTTCAGAAAGTCTCTGCCTCCTAGAGGGTATAGTTTCTGGGGCGATGATTTTTTAAGTTTTTTTTTTTCTATTTTGGTTTCCATGACAACCAATAAAAATGAGCAGTAGGCCTAAAATCATATAGCAGATAGTTGATTGCCTAAAGAACATTTCTATGAAAGTCTTGTCAAAATATCCGCAGAGGCTTGGCAGTAAATGCAATTTTTCAATTTTCCCCATTTGAAGTCTATGGAAATTATAAGTTGCCAAACAAATCAGCCGATCTTCATAAAAAAAAAACTTTCAATCCTTCAGCCCAAGGATGCTACAGATAAAATTTAGGTTCAATCGGCCCAGTGGCTTTAGAGGAGATGTCGTTTGAACGTGGTGACGGGCGTAGACGACGACGAACAACTGCCTATCCTATAAGCTCCCCCGGAGCCTTTGGCTCTGGTGAGCTAATAATGTATACCCTTGTAAACTCTAGTTCTCTTTATAAAATGGGGTTAAGAGGGTTGTTTATTACACGGACTTATTAACCTGGTGCAACTCACCAACAAAATGAAAAACGGTGTAGCTCCTGATCAGATGGCTTCATTCTTGATCTGCACTGTTTGCCAATGTAGTGTTTTTCATGTTCGAAAGGATAAGGGTTATTCTTTAGAAGCATGAAATACACCATAGAACTGAAATTTGTGGAGTGTACAAGTTTTTCTGGGCCAAATTAATTAGTTTCGGTCTATTCGGCATCAGTGGCCCCTAGATAGTTTCAAATGTCGTTTGGAATCAATGATTCCAGAGGACTTGAAAATATAATCTGCGTTGGACATTAATTGGATTTGGGGCCTCAGGTAGATATACATATAACTCCTATGTCCGGGGAACTTGGCATATATCGAACTGTTTCAGAACCAACTTACGCTAAGACGACTACCCGCAAAATCATAATACTCCCAGGGATTTAAGTGGTATGGCAATTTTCAATATCATTTCCTGGTTCTTGGGTGAGACTTAAATCGGAGAAACCTAGCCATCAATCAGATCCTGTAGAATTGATTAGATACTGTTGAGCCAAAAACATATTCGGTTTAAAAGCTACAGCGATTCCGTTTCAAACAAAAGTTCCGGATGAACGGACACGCCTCGATTACGAATGACAGGACATGCTTCTGGCGATGCAAATTAAAAATCTGGTATTTGACAATCCCATGCCAAAGTTTTCAAAATTTTATAAAGCGATTCTTACAAACTCATTGAGGACGGAGGGCGGACAGAAAGACAGGAAAGACGAACGCACGTGTGGACATGGTAATTAAAGCATGACTTTGGTGCGGGTGAGAGGACCCAGTTAACCTTTAACACTCTCTGTGCTAATTCAGCAGACATTTTGTGTTTATATTTTTCTTATTTTTTCCAGGAATCAGGACTTGACATTTCATGCAAATTGTCTCCCATCACGAAAACATGCCTATATAATTTTGACGCCCTCCAACCCCACTTTTATACAGAAAAACTGGGGTTTAAAGGGGTAAACCTTATATTTCTTATTTTGCCCTAAAATAAACAGTGTGGGTACTCATTAGCACAGCCTCGATGAGACGGTCCTAACGAGTACCCACAATCTATATTTTGTGCAGAAATAAAAAAGTATCACAAATTTTCATCTCAAAATTTTCATTTTTTTCGGCGATTAAGGTTACACTGTATTTGTATAGGCGTGTTTTTCTAATGCTGTGAAAATTGCAAATTGTCTCCTTAGACAAATTAGAAAAAAAAATATTTCCAAATGCCATCTGTTGAAAAATACCCAGCATGCAGTATTGTCAAAATACTTTTCTAGGTTTCTGACGTCCATTAGCACTGACTCTGTACTGACGAAAATGCCATTGTACTTTCATTTAACAGAAATAACGAAGGAATATCTACCCAATCAAAACCACTTTTCTTCATGATGTAGTGTGCAGATCTTGCGTTTATGATAAAGCATATCCTCTGCATCTTCGATCCTCTGACTGCGATGATGAAAGGAATTGTCTCAACATAAGATAACAAAGCAAGTTGCTTAAAATTTTATATATTCTTTGTATCGGTCGTTAAATCAAATAGACGCGTGTTTATTTTATGCGCAATCATTGGGTCCGAGGTGCAATGCTTAATTGGATATCTATTAAATAAATGCGGTTGCAAACTATGACTTCAAAGATATTGCAGAAAACAAGGTACCGGATCGATTCAGGTCTGTTTGGCCGTTATTTGTTTGGAGTTAAACGGCCAAGTCCATATCCAGCCTTTCAGTTCACCCAGCCACCTTTTTTAATAATTATTTTAATATATGAGCCGGGCACAACATTTCCTAAAATTTACATGTGTGCCCAGCGAAGAATCAGATCAGCCTGTGCATCCATATAGTCTGACCAGAGACTTCTCTTGCTGCATGAAGGAGCATTGGGTCCATTAGCTATCCTTAGAGCGCACAACGAAGACTCTAATCAGACTGCACTGATGCGCAGGCTGACGTGAGTCTACGCTGGGCGCACATATAAATTGTAGGAAATGCTATGCCCCGGCTCAAACTTTTATATTTTGTCATATTTAACGACCTACAGTAGAACGTCAATGACTCGAACCCTGATGGTTCGTTTACAATGGATGAGTCGAACCCGTTCTTGAGTCCGCAAGAAATTCCTCCAAATACGATATAGGGAAAATGCAGGAAGATTTTCTTCTTTTACCTTGCAAATGTATGATGTGTGTGCTCATTAGAATCGCCTCGATGAGGCGATTCTAATGAGTACACACAACATACATCTATAATATAGAACACAGAATAGCTAGCTATCCAACAGTTATCTCCATTATACCCCCTGGTTTTGCACTAATAGTAACCCTCTATGGCTCGAACTATCGCTGTTTCGAACAAATTTTCATGGTCCCAAAGGGGTTCGAGCCATCGAAGTTCGACTGTATTAACAAACGAAATCATTAGTTTTAGACAACTGTAACCTTGTTTATGATCAACGACACATTTTGGATACATAAACTTTCATTTGACATAAACAATAAAATGACCATGTATATTGGCATCACCTAAGATTGTCTTGCCCTCGAAGGGAAGAAATCTATTTCCTCTAATCAATTGATTGTTAATCGAATAATAACAACACATGATCCTGGCAGTTATCAATGTGCAGTTTACTTTTTTATTTCCTTTGGGATCATGGTTCAGAAGGAAAGACTTGTCTTTCATACTACAGTATTGCTAATGAAAAGTCGCCATAAAACAGTTTTTCATACTTAAATACTGTTTATGAAAAGTCTCCATAAAGCATTCTTGCATGTGATAGTACAATTTATGATTTTTTTTTCATAATGCAGCCTTGCCTGCTAAAGTGTTGTTGATGAAAATCTCCTGAAAGCAATCTTGCATACTACAATGCTGTTCAAGTTATTAAAAGTCGAAATCAAGCTGCCTTGATACTATGCTCGTACTCAACTGCGTAAGACTGCTTTGAATTGTGGATTTGTTTGATCTTGATTTGACGGAGTGACAACGTACTAGAAACGGAATGACCTTACTTAAATCGAGATGGACGTACTTTGAACGGAAGTGCCGTACTTCAATCCTATTAGGATAAAGTTACGACATGGTGCGGTCGGGTATGAGCTAACTGTAGGTGTTGAAAGCGATTGATCCGTTTGGGCTTCAAAGGAGCTGCAGGATGTGGCCTTTGGGGGTAATGGTTGCTTTCGTTTAACAGGTTCCGTCTTTTTGGCCCCGCTTCGTAATTGAAGCAAGGTTATAACAAGGATGCAAGGGGCTTGATTATAAGAATCTTATATGGGTGTGAGGGGTGGATGGAAATATCAATCCCGAGGGTCACTGTCCGGCATCACGAGGCTTGCCGAGGGATGCCGGACAGTGATCCCGAGGGACGGATTTTTCCATCCACCCCTCACACCCATGAAGGATTCTTTTTCTTGCATAACTTCCATTTCTTAGCGCGGATTTTTAGTGCTGCAGTCACTTCGGTTACCAACGTCCGCCATATTGTGTTGACACTGCAGGAATGTTTAGTGACGTCACGTAACGTGCTGTGACGTCAACCTTAACGACGGCGCATACGAGGTCGTATTCAACCAGTACATTTATCAAACACGCGGGAATATTCAATATACGGTCGGAACACCAGGGTCAGAACATAAATTTCTATCCCAGGGTAAAATCACGGATTTTCGTGTCTGGTGTGCAAGAATGAACTATCCGTGTACTAAACTCCTTTCAGAAAATCTGAATCATCGATTTTTTAGTTTCTCGCTTTTAATACTTGTTTGAGCCCATATATCACTGTGGGAAAGTTTTCTAGACCTCACCCTCCGCCGATTTCTCCGGCAAGTCGTATTCCTCTGCGGCAGTCAGGAAAGGCTGTGATTATATGGAGAAAATTGCAAAATCTAAATTTTCTTTCACAGACTAAGACATTTAGGCAGGTTCGACACAGCTTTTAAAACAATATATAGATGCGGTCACTGCTCTTGTAAATTACAAGGGCGTCTGTTTTATTTGAACGATTCATTAGCTGTGACACCACATCTGATATCGGTATAATTTATTTTGACCACTGTTGACAGTTCATCGCGCTAGTGGCTCTCCGTTCCTAGTGAGCTTCTATCTAGCCATTCGAATGTAAGGTGTGTCGTAATTGCTGTTTATAAAGTGCATCACATGGATTTGAATACTTATTATTTTACCTTACCTGTCTGTGGTCTCATTTCTTTGTTTGGCAATTTTCTCCAAATAATCACAGCCTTTCCTGACTATCGCAGAGGCATACGACTTGCTAGAGAAGTCGGCGGAGGGTCAGGTCTAAAACTTTCCCGCAGTGATGTATGGGCTATAATAAGTATTAAAAGGAAGAAACGAAAAAATCGATGATTCAGATTTTCTGAACGGAGTTTATGTGGTCGAGTAACAGTCTAGCTAGAATAGGCTTGACCGTGCTGGAGACGAGGCAAATCTAGTTACAAACGGATCTAAAAAGACCACGAACGGGCTTGGACTACTTGGAAACGTTGTGCGCATGATATGAACGGGCCCTTCTCTCCGATCTGTTCTTGTGGACGAGATACAAACAGGCTGGACGCATTGAGTACTTCTTATGATCGACTCTTATTTCAGGCATAATTGGGCAAAAATTACACGTTCTACCCCGACCACAATCCGTTTAACGACTTTGTTAGGATATGACCGGACGATCTCAGAACTAGCTTTGTGTTCCTGAGATATAAGCTGTTTTGCATACTGGAATACTGTTTATGAAAAGTTGCTGTAATATTCTCTGTAAAGCACTCTTGCTTTACAAGGACTATTGTAAAGACTTTTGTATTTCCTCGCCCTTACTTCCTCGAAAGTAAGGGCGAGAATTGCGGCCACGTAAAATCGATTTAAGCCCCACCCCTAGAGAAATACTTTTCACTGACAACAAGACGGTTCTTCTGTCGTGGTTTATTTTGGTTATAGTTCGTCTTTGAATTTGTGTTTCGCTGACATCTTTTTGTTCCGGATAGCCAATTGGCCATTTTGTGGGAAAGTAACTGTCTTTTTGGCTTTCCGTTATTGATGCTTCCATTGGGGTCTAGTTATTTCATGTTTGTTTTTCTTTCTCTTTGGTGTCTCTGATGTTCCCCTTCGGAGTCAAACTGTTGGTTTTCGTTTGCTTCAGCGCGGACTTAACAAATATTTGTCTAAATCGCGACGGAAGTAAGAGCGAGGATTGCGTAAAATCGATTTAAGCGCCCCCCCCTCCCTCACACACACACACACACACACACACACACACACACACACACACACACACACACACACACACACACACACACACACACACACACACACACAGCGGAATTTATTTCACAGACCGTTCCAAGGCGGTTCTTCTGTCGCGGTTTATTTTTGTTATGGTTTATCTTTGAGTGTGTGTACGGCTTATATCGTTTTGTTTGGATAGCCAATTGGCCATTTTGTGGGAAGGTAACTATCCTATTGATGTTTCAGTTAGGGTCTAGTTTTTTCATGTTTGTGTTTCTTTCCCTTTGGTGAATCTGATGGGAGCCGTGGCTTAATTGTATCGATTCCTTATCACGTTTTCACTTCTATTTTGCGTAAAGAAATTCCACAGTTTAAAGTAGTCTTGCATACTTATATTGATACTAATACTCGTTATTCATGTTATTCACGTGATTGTAAAAACTCAGTGTATTGCTATCCTGCTGCTGGTCGTGTAATTACTGGCAATTTGAAAATTATTCCTGATTCTAGGATAAGGAATATAATTTCTAAAGGACCGAAATATCGGTTTCCTTCTAAAATTGATTTCAGTAAATGTAGAGATGAAATCGCTGCTTCCTTGAATGAATTCGGTAATCGATGGTGTAAGCGAGACTATGTTGAGCATAAAGCCCTTAAGGACTGGAAACTTAGCATTTTAAAACTAGTGAATAAACGCATTTCTTTCTATTCTCAAAATACTAACTTATTACCTCCTAAGCCTAAGACGTCTTTACGTCATCTTAAACTAGGTATTCAAGAATTTCATAAGAAATTTGTTTTGGCCCCTGCAGACAAGGCCGCTAACAAAGTCGTCGTTGTGACGGCTCAACTATGTTAACACGCTTAAGCAGGAGCTTGGTGGTACTAAGGCCTATGAACTTCAGCTTTTAGCTGAAGAGAGAGTTATAGTAGATAATCATATTTGTCATTCAGCCATCAAGTTTGCTGTGTGTGTTACCGAAGGCCAAGACAAGCTTCCTACGCTATACTGGTTACCAAAAACTTCCTAAAAGACCTTACAAAGCACGGTTTATTGCAAATTCTAGCTCTTGCACTACCACTGAACATTCTAAATTATTAACTTCCTGTCTTACTGCTATTAAAACGCATGTGATAAATATTGTGATAAAGTCTTTGGCAGATCAGGAAGAAATCTGTTTTGGTCTATAAAAAATTCGAATGAGGTTTTAAATAAATTGAAATCCAAACATTTTTGTGCTTCTAGTCTGTCTACTTACGATTTTTTTCCACTCTTTACACTACACTTCCTCATAATCTTATAAAAGAAAAGCTTAATGATTTAATTGAATGGGCTTTTCACAGAGAAGATTCTCTCTATCTTGCATGTAATGTCAGAAATGCATTTGTCACTTCTAAAGAGCATAAGAATTATACACTTTGGTCATGTCAGAAAGTGTGTGATGCCCTCACCTTTCTACTTGACAATATTTATATTAGACTCGTTACTTAGTTGTTTAGAAAATTTTTGGGCATTCTGATGGGTACGAATTGCGCACCTCTTGTGGCTGATTTATTCTTGTATTGTTATGAAAGAGACTTCATGTTGTCGCTTTCCATTGATAACCAATCTGAAATTATTGAAGCTTTTAGCTCGACTTCTAGATATTTAGATGATTTATTAAATATTGATAATACCTATTTCGATGGTTTGATCAGTCAGATTTACCCCCCAGAACTTCAGTTAAATAAAGCAAATTCTTCTGATACCCCGGTCCCGTTTTTGGATTTACATCTATCTATTGTAGATGGGTTTGTTTCGGGCAAAATTTATGATAAACGCGATGACTTTGATTTTGAGATTGTAATTTTTCCTTTTTTGGATGGTGATGTTCCTCGTGCGCCATCCTATGGCGTTTATATTTCGCAATTAATTCGATTTGCTAGAGTGTGTTGTCATGTAACTTTCAAATTTATCTTAGGATATGAATATGTGGATTATGAATCTGCTAAATCGCGCTTAAAAGTTATGTCAATTGAGCAAAATATATTCTTGAACAAGGCAAAAATGATGTTTTAAGTTGTTAACCATTTAGCTCCGAACTATTTGTGTGAGCTTTTCAAGAAAAGAGAATTAAACCCTTTAAATATGACGCTCAGATCTAGCTCAAGTCAAGTCTTCATTGTTCCAAACCTAAATTTAGCCAAATTCAAGGAAAGCATTTCGTATTCAGGGCCAATTATATGGAATAGTATTCCATATGAGATAACAAATAGTGATACCCTGGTCTCATTCTCAGATAGATTAATTTCCTGGATGACTAACACCTATATTGAAACGTATGCCTTTATCGCCGTATTTCATCACCGTATAAATTTCATTCCACTTTTTATTTTTTATTTTTTTTCTCACACTTCTCCATACATTATTTAATTGTAAAGAAATCTCATCACATTTGTAAATACTCATTTATAGTTTGTCGATGTTATGTATTATGTTTTAACTAGAGGGCCTCGCGGAAGATTGGTAATTGTACCAAACGAGCCACCCTCTTTAAATAAAGAAATTACTTACTTACTTACTTACTAATAAATTATTAACGGCTAAACTTCTTAATCAGGGTTATCGGTACCATAAACTACGCAAAGCTTTTTCAAAATTTTATAGACGCCATTCTGATTTAATTTCAAAATTCAATATTGGACTTAAATCTCTTCTGCAACAAGGTCTATCGGAACCCGAATTTTATGGTGACTTAGTATATAAATTCAGAAAAATATATAACCGCAATGACTTCAGCACCCAATTTCGTAAAATCATTCTTCGATATAAAAGATTGGGTACAACATGGATATTATACGACAAACTGCATGCATGGTAGTTAACCCAATCACCGTTGGCAACTTTGCTTCCCTCTTTAATTGCACGCCGGTGGGTCAGGCCTCAGATTCTATGACGGTTCCATCGTAATTGAGAATTATTGAGATCTAATTCAAGGTAATGTTGGTTGGTGCCTGATGCTCTGTCTCTGGTCGGGCCCATCGGAGTCTAACTGTTGGTTTTCTTTTGCTCCAGCATTTCAGTGGTTTCTTGCTGTCGAGTCCTCAACGTTGTCTCACCTCTTTGGTTCTTTGATTATTTGTGTTCACGGAGATGTTGCACTGATGAGTTAGGAGGCCTTCATGCGGACGGAACAAATTATTTGTCCAAATCGCGACGGAAGTAAGGGCGAGGATTGTGGCCACGCAAAATCGATTTAAGCCCCCCAGTGGAAATCTTTCCACTGACCGTTCCAATGCGGTTCTCCTGTGGCGATTTATTTATGTTGTTGTTTGTTACTCACTGTCTGTGTGTATCACTTGAGTTTTTTTATTTTGGATGGCCATATGGTCATTTTGTGGGAAAGTAACTGTCCTTATGGCCTTCCTTTGTGTAGGTTTCCAGTATGGTCTGGTCGCTTAATGATTGTGTTTCTTTCCCTTTGGTGTCTTTGATGGGTGGAGTAAGTTAATTGTATTGATTCCTGATCTTTGTTTTACTTCTACTTTGCATACTTAAGTATTGTTTCTAGAAAGTCTCTATAAAGCAGTCTTGCATAAATAAAGTACAGTTCATAAAACGTCATAAGAAACAGTGGAATTCGTTTCCGCTGACCGTTCCAAGTGAGTGAGTGAGTTTTAGTTTTAAGTCCCACCAACAGCGAAGGTCATACGGAGACGGGACCTCGGTTTAAAGACTCATCCGAAAGTCTGTTGACCGTTCCAAGGCGGTTCTTCTGTCGCGGTTTATTTTTGTTATGATTTGTCTTTGGGTGTTTGTGTCGCTTATATTATTTTATTTTGGATAGCCTATTTGGCATTTTGTGGGAAATTAACTGTCCTTTGGCTTTCTGCTATAGATGTTTCCATTAGGTCTGTTGTTTCATGTAGAAGCCTCCGTGGTGCAGTGGTTACGCTACTCGCCTTGTAAACCAGGGATCGCAGGATCGATCCCGGGCTTCTGCAGACTTTAGGATGAGTCTTAAAACCGAGGTCCCGTCTCCGTATGACCTTAGCTGTTTGTGGGACGTAAAACTAAAACTAAACTCTGTTGTTTCATGTTTGTGTTTCTTTCCCTTTGGTGTCTCTGATGGGAGCTGTGGGTTGACTCTGTCGATTCCTGATCATTGCCTCCACTTCTATTTGCCCTACTTTAGTACTGTTTTGGAAAAGTCTCCTTAAAGCTGTCTTGCGTACTACAGGAATGGAAATTTAGGAAATATCTGAGGGTCATGGATTGTACCTAATTGGTCGATTCTAGCAAGGCCGGCCCAGAACATCTTGTACCCTCTACGGTTTTCAGTTCTTCGTTGCAGTCTTTGTTTCAACGGAACTATCTTTTAAAAGAACATTTAACTTCACCAAACCCTGTGTTAAGGGATTGTGTGGCGGTCGTAAAGTCTCACTGACCTTCATCATAGTGCGGGTTTTGTTTACTAGTCCTTTGGGATTAATGAATCTACTGCGGAATTTTAAAAATATTTTAGGGTCACCGATGAGGCCTAATTGACCGAAACTAGCTAGTCTGACCAAGACAAAAATTGCACAATCCGTGTTTTTTTTTTTTCAGTTTTGTGTTGTATTCCTTGCTTACCTGTTAATATAACGTTTGCATACAACAGTTACTGTGCAATTTATGAAAATTATATAAAGTAGTCTTTGATACTACATAACTGTTTCTGAAAATACACACATAAAGTGGGCCCCGTCAAGCGATTTGGTACTTATTGCCTATGCGAGCAGTGAATCAAGAGGAACCTTCAGACAGAAAGCCATATCCCTGGCCCCTCTGAATGGCTGGGCATGCGCAGTTATAAATTATCATGACGGAATGCTCGAAGACACAAATGCGCTTGGCGGGGCTCAAGTAATTTGCATACTACAGTACTGTTTATGAAAAGAACACAAGGCAAAGCAGCCTTGCATACATAAGTTCTGCATAGGTCGTGTCTCAATATCTACCATTACGAAAACACGCCTATGCAATTACATTGCAAACTTTACCTCCGAAAAATCGAAAGTTTTTAGAAGAAGTGTGATATTTTTCTTATTTCTGCTCAAAATATAGATTGTGGGCACTCGTTAGAACCGCCTCATCGAGGTCTTACACTGATTTTACGCGGCCACAATCCTCGCCACTTCCGTTTTAAAGTCACCATATTTTAAACCATTCTTGCATACTACAGTTTCGTTTATGAAAAGCCTCCACAAAGCAGTTTTGCATACATAAGTGACTGCTTCTGAAACGTCAGCATAATGTAAAGCTTTCTTGCATACTACGGTTTGTTTATGAAAAGTCTCGATGAAACAGTCTTGCATACTACTGCACTGTTTATGAAACGTCTTCATAAAGCAGTTTTGTATACTACTGTACTGTTTATGAAACGTCTTCATAAAGCAGTCTTGCATACTACTGTACTGTTTATGAAACGTCTTCATAAAGCAGTCTTGCGTACTACTGTACTGTTTATGAAACGTCTTCAAAAAGCAGTCTTGCGTACTATTGTACTGTTTATGAAACGTCTTCATAAAGCAGTCTTGCGTGCTACTGCACTGTTTATGAAACGTCTTCATAAAGCAGTCTTGCATACTACAGTACTGTATATGAAACGTCTTCATAAGCAGTCTTGCGTACTACTGTACTGTTTATGAAACGTCTTCATAAGCAGTCTTGCATACTACTGTACTGTTTATGAAACATCTTCATAAAGCAGTCTTGCGTACTACTGTACTGTTTATGAAACGTCTTCATAAAGCAGTCTTACATACTACAGTACTGTATATGAAACGTCTTCATAAGCAGTCTTGCGTACTACAGTCCTGTTAATAAGAAGTCTCATTGTATCGTTAGTATAGTATTGTTAATGAAAAGACTACATGCAGCAGTCTTTTGTATTACAGTATTATTTATGAAAAGTCTCCACAGAGCAGTCTTGCATGCGAAAGTACTGTTAATGCAAAGTCTCCCCTTGCATACTACAGTTACTGCACTGTTTATAAAAAGTATATGAAGCAGTTTTGTATACTAGAATACTGTTTATGAAAAGTCTCAATAAAGCCGGGATTCCTAGGAGTGATATGTCTGGGTGGAATTGTTCAACACCTCATTTGGCTAAAACTACTCTGTGACTTAGGGCATTCATTCATGTCACAAAAACTGACATTTTTTTCTGACTTGATATTTTCCTTTATCAGTTACCCCCTATATATATTGCATTGTAACGCAATGACCTGATAAAGATATGCTATCGCAGGACACGTGAGCTTAATCACGTCAACGTAACATTGCAATTTTATGAATGAACCGGACTACTGGCAAAATGACAAAAATGTTTTTGTTACTGGGATAAATGGAAAAATTACTTGAAAAAGAAAAATCATAGAAAAAATATGGTCAGCTGATACTGAATATATCGATCGCCAGAATGCTTGGACGCACTGAGGACCATCGATAACTGATCGTAAATTGCTTATTTAAGAGTGTACAAGGGGATAAACTGATAGATAGAATACCAGGTTCGTGTCTTTTGATATCAAGTTTATCAGACAAGGCTTTGAGAATGCTTGTAGAATTGCGAGGCTTGCCGAGCAATTGTACATACGTTCTCGAAGCCGAGCCTGATAAACTTGATATCAAATGATACGAATCTGGTATTCTCTATATTTAAACGCCAAACATACGCCAAACATAGCTGAACGCATTGTTCCAGCAAAAATACCAGAATATGAGATATTCTACCTTCAATAAGAGCTTACAGTTTGACCACCAACTCGCCCGGAATCCTAAAAATGCCTTTAAAAACTTGGCCCTGGACTCTGAGCTGTTAGAGTACTTACAAAGGATTCGAACCGTAGGCATCTTCAAAGGCGTTTATCAAACGTTGTTGGAAATCCTCCGAGTCTATTTTGGCCAGTTTCCCGCCTATGTCTTCACAATATGTGACTGCCTCATTCCACGTAATTTTCTCTGTGTAATAGATGAATTCTCTACCACCTCCTACAATAAAACATTTAAACTGACCCATGAGATATGGGTACTCGGCAGTCCCCCATTTACTTTCTTCACGCATGCGCAGCCCACTACAGTTAAACTTCAATGGTTTGAACACGGATATCTCGTTAACAATGGCTTATTCGAACTCGTTTTTGAGTCCCTTAGGAATTCCTCCCGTCGCTCCTGATAAGAAATACAAGTATTTAAGTAAATTTAGAAAGATATTTCATTAAGGAGAATTGGAACACCTTCAGTGCCACTTTTGGACACTCCCAAAAGGGTGGTCTTAAGGAGAATGGGAACATCTTCAGGGGAGGCAACTTCTGCAAGACAACTTTTGTCTCCCTGCTGAGGAGTAAATTCTTTCCTTTAAGGGTAGACCCCTTTTTCAGTGGGACAGGGCTTAGAGAAAAGCGAACAGGAAGTCCTCAAAGTTGTCTCCCTTTGAAAAAATTGCGGAAAAATCTGCCAGGTGTTCCCATTCCCCTTAAGAAAAGGTATATGATGTGTACTCATTAACTCATTAGACTCGCCTTGATGAGGCGATTCTGATGAGTATACACAACATATCCTTATGTTTAAGCAGTATGTCTACTGAATTTCTGCTATTAACAACCCTCAGTGACTCGAAACCTGAGTTTTTATAGAATATTTAACTTCACCACAGCTGGTGTCAAGGGAATGTGTGGCGGCTGTAAAAAGTCTCCGTGTCATTCATCATAGCCTGCGTTTTATTTTCTAGTCCTTTGGAGTCATTGGTTCAACTGCGGAATTTGAAGAAATCGAGGGTCACTGATGAGGGCTAATTTGCCGAAATTAGCTAACCTGGCCCAGAAAAACGTAGACACTCCATTGTTTTCAGTTCTGTGTTGCGCATATTATAGACAAGTGCACATTTTCGACTTTTTCTTCTTCTTCTTCTTCTTCTTCTTCTTCTTCTTCTTCTTCTTCTTCTTCTTCTTCTTCTTCTTCTTCTTCTTCTAAGAGATTACCCCTTTTTATAAAACATTTTCTTAACGCTTCTTGAACTTATCCATCATTGTCAATAGTCAACATCGTCAAACGAAAGGCATACGGTACAGATACTGCTAAGATGTGTCGTCAAAGTAATCTACATTGTTTGCAAACTTGTACGTATTTTGTACCGATCAACATGACAATTCGTTCAACCCTTAAATCCATGTACTTAATGCAAATCGTACAAGCCATCTAATGAAAAATTGTGACATACAAGAAATGTGGGGACTTGTTAGAACCGCCTTATTGAATACCCACAATATATGCTTTAAGCTAAACGAAGAAAAGTAATACATACTATTCCTGACCTCACTCTTCTCGATTCAATGTGGGGTTTATAAGGGAATTCATTGCACGGAAATATTAAACCTTATCCTGCTGAATAAATTAATTTTGCCGCACAAACCAATCACATTAGACGATATAATGTATTCATTCAAATTTTGCAAGCTGAATAACAAATAGTGTAGATCCGGATAAGATGGCTTCTTCAGAAGCTATCTGATCTGGATCTACACTATTTGCAAAGTTAGGGGTCGCCATGTTCAGCGGGATAAGGGTTAACGATATTCCTATCTAATGGGCGTTTTATTCAAAAGTAATTACATGTACCTTGTAGTGGTAAAGCCGCTTTGATGTCTAATTGCAATCCCAAACATGGCACTAGCAGTATCACGAAGACTATAGCGGACTGGACCAACATCCTCGTGACACCTAACGTAACATCTTCATCTTTGGCTAAACCAACGGGAATTCTGAAACTGATAGTAAATAGAAATCTAACTTGATTTTTTTTTCAGAAGAAAACCATGTCAAATATAACTTACACAATCAGTTTACATTGAAAACGGGGTCATGGTCAGCAAAGCTTGAAGTTGCACCACAAACTTGAACAGAATATATGATTTCAATTAAGAGCGCTGGAACCAACATCCTTTTGAACCTAACGCAGCATCTTTATCTCTGGCAAAACCAACGGGAATTCTGAAACTTATAGTAAATCAAAGTCCAGTTTGACTTTTTTCAGCACTTTAACTTATACAACCATTTCACGCCAACGCCCATCTGAGCTTGGAGAAATAAACTGGGCGGCATGGTGCCTCCACGTAAAGCTGAAACTGACCACACATGAGTACTGGTAAACCGTTTTGAAGGTCTAATATGCCTGCCCAGGCAAAATGGCCGGTGAATATAAGTCTTTTGGTTTCATCGGGTAACAAGGCTTGATATGTTATTGCATCTAAATGTCGAGTAAAAGTACCATAAAGCTGGAAGCAGCGTCTCTAAAATGATTTAAATAGTGTTGAGGGGGTGGGAGGGGCGGCGTTAAACCTCAGTTCAAACAAACACAACCATTTTACCTTGAAAACTAGGTCATAGTCACCAAAAGCTATGACTGAAATGACAGGCTATATATTGCCCCACAAACTTGAACAGGATATATGAATTCAATATAGAGAGCTGGTACAGATAAGCCATTTTGGCCAAACAATGAGAGTAATCGGGACTGATATGGAGTACGAAGTTTGACCAAAGTCATCATTTTGTTTATGTGACAGGCTAAAGACAAACCATTTTGGCAAATTTTGGGTTTCAAGAGCCTGTGATCCAGAAAATGAGGTCAAGGTCGTAAAATCGAAAAGAAATGCGATGATATATTGTAAAAAATTGACTAATCTTAATCAATTGAAAAACTCTCTACATCCCGATTTATATTGAGCAAAGTGGGGTTTGGGGTATACATTATTTTGCTAATTTCTGCTTCTAGACATAGGTTGTGGGTACGCATTAGCCAGCACCTAGAACATATGTTTGAAGTATAAATAAGAAAAAAAAAATACGATAAAGTAGTTATTTTAGAGGTATAAAAGGAATGCACTATGTTATAGTAATGCTGTTCGAGCCACGGAAGTTTGACTGCGATAATAACTACGAAAACACGCCTATACAAATACATTGTAAACTTTACCTCCGAAAAATCGATTTTTTTTAGATGAAAAATACTGATAATTGTCTTATTTCTGCTCAAAATACAGATTGTGGGTACTCGTTAGAACCGCCTCATTGGTTCTAACGAGTACCCACAATCTATATTTTAGAGCATAAATGAAAAAACAGGTTTACCCCCGTACTCCCCAGTTATACTATATAAAAATAGGGTTCAGTGGGGCAAAAATTATATAGGCGTGTTTTCGTGCTGGAGCATATAGAGGATATTTGATTTTTTCAGTGTAATTCGCCAAATGCACACCGAAAGAAGTATTTTCACGAGTGGTGAAGCCACGAGTGAAAATACTCCTTTTGGTGTTCATAAGTGTAATAAAAATTGCTTTTACACTGAAAAATATCAAATTTTCTGTTTCTTTCATGCTTTTAATTGTAAGCTGTAACACAATTTCAAGGCGTCAACCATCATCACAGAGAACAGACTTTTTTCCAGGGCGATTTTGCGTCGATTTAGAGGTGTTTAGCGTGTTAACTGGGTATTATATTGGATGTAAACTGAAAGACAGCTTGAAATGTAACTTAATCAAATGGTTGGCTTGAAATTCGCATTTGAATAATGTCCGTGGTTGCTAAGCTTGTCTCATTATTTACGTTGCGTAGGTGCAAATAGTGACGTAATCAAAGTCGGAATGGCGTGAAACGTGCGTGGCGTAATTTCTGTCACACATTGATAAGGTTTAGCTTTTAGACGTTTCAAAAACAGAGAATATGTGTTATTTTTTAAGGTTACATCGAAACAAACAGTGAAAAATAAAAATCGTATTTTTACTGCTTGAAACAGTGAAGATAACTTAGAAATCTCTGTCATGCATTGAAAAGCATGTCAGTAAGAACAATCCAAAAAATATTGTTTGCGATACTGTGCTCAGCGAAGTTTGACTTTTGTTGGTGAGCCATGAACAACTTGGGATACCAGTGCTCAGGGAACATGTAGTTTGAATGATTAGAAGAGAACGTATGTGGGAGACGGTGGGGTGAAACTTGAAAAAATAAACAGAAATATTAAGCAGAATCATGTTAACCATTCCGTGTAATCAAAGCAAGAAGAAGAAGAAGAAGGGAGCAGCTGGGCAAAATCTTGCAAAATGTTCGCAGTTGTCAATAATATGCGCAGTTCACACCACCTGACATTATGAAAATAGGCCTATACAAATGCATTGCAAACTTTCCGCCGAAAAAAAATCACGAACATTGTAAGATGAAAATTGTGGTATTTTTCTTATTTCTTCCAAAATATAGATTGTGGGTACACGTTAGATCCGTCTCATCAAGACGGTTCTAAGGAGTACCCACAATTTATATTTTAGAGCAGACATAAGAAAATAAGGTTTACCCCTGTAAACCCCAGTTTTGTTATATAAACGTGGGGTTCAAGGGGGTCAAAATTATATAGGCGTGTTTTCCTCATGACATACATATTTTTAAGCTTTAACAGGGAAAGAATAAGTTTCATTTAGGAGGCAAATTATCTCCTGTAAGCGTGGCCCAACTTTGTAAGTAATACGATTGAGCTTTAGTATTTTCCTAGAATTTTCTTTAGTTTGCTTTATTTTATTCTTGCTGCGCCTCAGAATGTGTTTGCCATAAAGGACAAATGTTAAAACAATTTCCATTCTATAGTGCCAACAACGATGGCGATATTTCTCATTTGCATGCTTGATTTAAACATATCCCACTTCACAAACCTTCCTTAAATCCGTGTGTATTTATCAAGCATCCACAGCCGTTACTGTAGAGAATATCACAACTTGAAATTTCATGTAAAAATCCAATTTTAGACAACGAAAAGATAAACTTATCTCACACAGGGACACTGATGTCTGGATAATCCATCACTTCAGCACATCTGCGCATGGATCAGATGTTCCCACTTATTACTGATAAATAGCGGCTTGCTGGGGTGTTCTGTGCAAGAACTGTAAAGGTCGTGTCTGTGAGCAATAGAACCATAAAGAAACTTACTTTTAAAGATAAAAGTGTAATCCCAGAAACTGAAAAACACTGTGTCATAGTTAAAAGATTGCCAATATTAGTTTTAAACGCCACAGATGACTTTCCTTGCTGACAAGCATTGGCGTGTAGCCTTTATATATTTCGGAAACACGCCTATACAAATACATTGTAACCGTTATCGCTGAAAAAAGAAAATTTAAGGATGAAAAATTGTGATATTTTTCTTATTTCTGCTCAAAATATAGATTGTGGGTACTCGTCAGAACCGCCTCATCGAGGCGGTTCTAACGAGTATCTACAATCTATATTTAAGAGCAGGAATAAGAAAAATAAGGTTTACCCCTCCAAACCCCAGTTTTACTGTATAAAAGTGGGGTTCAAGGATGTCAAAATGCTATAGATGTGTTTTCGTGATGATAAATAATTGTCATATTTTTATTGTATCAGAAGAGCTTCAGCTTGGTCTACGCCAGTTGAATAAAACACGCCAATACTGAACCGTTCTATTCAGATACAGTGAGATTCCGCTATTGAGACCACCTAAATTAATATTAATTCTGCCTTTAAAAGCTTATTTAGCAGCAGGCTACATTAAATTTTTATTCTTTCTTTGTGTTGTCTGCATATAGTGTACTCTGGTGCGGTACCACATTTTGGACTGTTCAAAAGTGGTCTTTAGAACAGTCCCAAACGTGGTCTTAATATAGGAATTTTACTGTATATACCAAAACTGTCCGTTAATTTGAAAAAGCAAGCATTATAATCACGTTCACAAGTGGGTATTGAATTCCCACGTAAACCCCACTTTATATAGAGAAAATCCGAGTACACAGAGTTCTACATTATTTTTGCTATTTGTGTCGCAAAATATATATTATTGGCCCAGCTAGAACCGCCTCACTGAGACATTTTCAGTTAGTATCAACAATCTATATATGTAGTAGATACAAGAAAGCAACACACACACACACGCACGCACGCACGCACGCACACACACACACACATTTAAAGAGCACAGAAAGTAAAAATCGAATCTAACGTCAATCTCCAGTCCAAACCCGAGAGTTAACGGATAGATTCGGAAACGAGAATTTACTGGGTTTACGACTTTAGCCTCAGTCTGCATAGGAAAAGAATGTTTGTTTCAGAATCAGATTAGCAGTCTGGGATTTGTTGAGTAATAAATCACAGTTTGACGGTCAGTTGAAAGTAAACACATCACATGGATCTGCTTTACGACTGACCTTCAAACTGTGATTTATTACTCAACAAATCACAGAAAGAGTTGATCTATTTCGATTCCAATATACTAAAAGCGGCAATCATTTTGTTGTTTCTTTCAAATTCTGCCAGCCTGGAAGAAATCCGGCCAGCATTAGTGACTTATGTCCTTGTGTGATGTTTTGATGCGAGAAATAACGTGTCACCGTCTAACGTCAAGAAAACTGTGAGTGATGCCAAAAAACGACGACTCTAAATGACTGACCTCACTGGGCACGCTCTTCCAACACGCTCTTCCAACTAGTGATTTGTTGCATATTCTAACACAGCGCGCCTATATAGGCAATGGAAAATAACTGTGTTTTATTCTGCAACAAATCACAGCTCGGAAGAGCGTGACACGTGACGTCATTAAAATTCCCAATTTATGACGTCACTAGTCGATTTCCTTGACGTTAGACGATGTAACGTCATTTTCTCGCATCGAAAACGTAAGAAAAGGATATGGATGTGTTTCAGTCGATAATTTTAGCGGGATTTCTTATAATCATGGCGAAAGGTTGTGAGATTTTGAAGGAAACAACAACATTATTGCCGATTTTCAGCGTGTTAGAATCGAAATAGATCAGCTCTTGTGATTTGTTTAGTAATAGCGAGCTCGCTCCGCATGGGGCGAACCCATGCGGCGCAGGCCGAAGGCCTGCGAGAGCAAGCTCAATGGTAACGTATACGAATATAATCTATTCTGTTCTATTCTGTTGTTGCATAGTGTTGAACGAATTTTTTTTGTGCCGGAAGTACGATTTTTGGTTTGGTATTCAAGTTTCGTGCGCGTTTGGCAAAAAAAAAAAAAAAATGGCGGACTTCGTCTCGAATCTAAACATCCACAGGTATGTTGGACTTGTAGGCTTTACTCAACTTCACAAGCTCATATTTTCACACATTTTCGTTTTTTTTCTAACATTTGGTACGCTTTACTCTGAATTAAAGGGATTCTGTGTGCTTTTATTCACAGTGAAACGGTCATGAAACCAATAGTCGCGCTCAATCAGGTAGACCACAAATCAAGTATTATTACTATTAAACCAGTCGATCACTTCCAAATTTGGAAGTCAATATAAACAAACTGTGTCGTCTGTTTCTGTCGAGCAAAGCAACTGCTGAACTGAGCGAACCAAATCTGCTTTTCTGGTTATTCACAAACTAGCAGGTATTACACACACAATATAAAAAAGAAATATGTCACCGTTACATCATGTTTTGTATTCACCATAGCAACATTGTCAGTAATCGCGGCATACTTCATTCAAAGCATTTATTTTCAATAGCAACAACAACATTTTCTAGGTTACTTTCATATGAATAATGTGTATCTCTGTGTATTCACCTTATTTGCATTATCTGCTGGTTCCTAGTCTGAAGGTTATCAGTGTTGGAAAAACAGGTAACCAGACCCCCCTGACCTTAAAAGGTCAGGGGGGGTCTGGTTACCTATTTTTCCAATATTGACAATGTGCAAGCTGGGAGCCAGCAAAAATGCAAATATGGTGAATTGCTCAATATGCCATCAACATTTCAACTTGCTGTTGTTGTTTATCATTCTTTGTCCTCATGACTAAGTCGCTGTCTCTAGGTGCATTCACTGTTGTTGTTTTAACTTGTATTCAGCACCATTAAGTGACCATTTGGTAGGTTAGATTGCTTTGAGGTTTAGCATCCAAGTCAACTCTGTACAGGTCATTCTTGAGATGTAGCTTCCAATTTGATGGGACTTTAATTCTTGCTTTGAGGTTTAGCATCCCCGTCAACTCTGTATAGGTCATTTTTTTACATGTAGCTTCCAATTTCATGGGACTTTCATTCTTACTTTGAGGTCTAGCGTCTCCGTCAAATCTGTATAGGTTATTTTTGAGATGTCGCTTCGAATTTGATGGGACTTTAATTCACATTAAAGTGTATTCATTGATTTCTTATCGGAGGTCAGCCTCTGTTGATGTTGTTTTATGAATAAATAACATCTTGTATACCCGGCTTACATCATGGCGTCCCAACAAGTCCAAGGCCACATTTCTTCTGCTCTGCAGATGATTACATTGGGAAACATTGAATGTTTCGTTGAAAATGTGCCTGGTGATGGCAACTGTTTCTTCCATTGTCTGTCAGTGGCAATTAATGGTAATATTTCAATGACACGAGAATACAGAAGTATAGTTTGTCAAACTATTTTCAACAATTGGCAAAACTGGCATGAGAAAGTTGTTTTGTTTCATGGTCCTTTGATGACAAGATATAAATACTGGGGTTCTATGATTAAACTCAATGGTTGGGCATGTAGCTCGGAAATTGAGGCCGCAGCTTTGGTTTTCCAGTGCAGAATCAAAGTTTGGTTTAGGTGTGGTACAGAATACACAGTAACAATTTTTGGTAATCAAGGCTCACATGTGCAAACCATCAACTTGTTGTTAGAAAACAACCATTTCCAGTTGATACACAACATGGAACAGCATTCTAATGTTGACAATAACCTATTGGTACCAGAAAAGGAATTGGAACTATCAAATCAAATCATGCATGTTTCACAGGAAAGTAACTTTTCAGAACTAAGGCCAAAAAGGAGAAATTTTGGTAAAAACCTGCTCTACTCCCCTCAATCCAAAAGATTCCGACGCAGGACTGACACTAACAAAAGAAATCCTGACAGCTACAACCTGCAGGTGTACATTACATGTACTCCAGGACGGCCCCCGCCCATCGGGGCTTGAAGAAATAGCATGATGCATGATGCTTCCACACAGAGCTGTATCCGACCATTAGAACTGGTTAACCCCTTAGAGGAACTAGGCCTGCCAACGCAAAGCGGTGCAAGTCGGACCCATCCTATCTATCTATCTACTGATACTGTGTCGGTCACATTTGACCATTACCGCAGGTGTACATTACATACACTCCAGGTTTGCATGATGACAGCCTGCACAGTAATCATATAATTACGGTAGGGATCTTTAACCTGCACAGGGGATGGTTCTCCTTGCACAGGGGGCCTCTAGTTAACGTCCAGATCTAAAGGACGGTGTACATTTTGACATTCATCCCTGCAAATGATGCCAATGCCGTGAATGGAGCGGGTTTGGACATCGAAATTTTACCGCCACTATCTATCTATCTATCTTCTGATACTGCGTCGGTCACATTTGACCATTACCGCAGGTGTATATTACATACACTCCAGGTTTTGCAGGATGAAAGCCTACACAGTAATCATGTAATTACGGCAGGGATCTTTAACCTGCACAGGGGATGGTTCTCCCTGCACAGGGGGCCTCCAGTTAACGTCCCGATCCGAAGGACGGTGCACTTTATGACATTCATCCCTGCAAATGATGCCAATGGAGCGTGTTCGGGCACCGAAAATCTATCGCCGCAGCCGGGGATCGAACCCGGGACCTCTAGCATCAGAGGCAAGTGCACTAACCACTGAGCTACCATACTCTACCGTCCTTCCATGCTTATAAATTGGGAGGCAGAGCTTGAGATGTCATTTCATCTCAATATCGGGTAAAAGTCCCACAAAATTAGAAGCAAGTTAACATCTCCAAAATTACCTTTTCAGTGTTGAGGAGGAGGTTAAACCTCAAATCAAACAAATACAGTCCAGGTTTGCAGAATAAAAGCCTACATAGTAATCATGCAATCTGCCTGTAACACTCTAGAGAGGGGTTGGCAGAAAATAGAGATAGATATTTTTTTCTTTTACTTGCACAGGGATGGTTCTCCCTGTACAGGGGGCCTCCGGTTAACGTCCTGATCCGAAGGACAGTACACCTTGTGGCATTCATGATGACAGTGTAGCAGTTCAGACACCACAATTTTCTTACCGCTGCATGGAATTGAACTGGGGGCCTAGCATAAGCATGATAGGCAAGTGCACTAACCACTGAGCTACCATGCTCCATAGGCAAACAGAGTTAATTCATTTTTTTTTCTATCCATTTCTGCTGATCGTTTATCTTGTGACTTTCGCATTTCATTGTTTCTCTCACGTTTGTATGGGAAGCCAGTCTGTTCTGAAGGTATTGATTAATTCAGGGTTCTTTTAAAGTGTAGCTGTTAATGTGAATTTCTCCAAAAGCATCAATACCGAAAAATCATATGTACACATATTGTTGAAAATTGTGCCCCCCCCCCCCCCCCCCCCACACACACACACACACATCAGGGCTTGAAGAAATAGATGGGCTGCAATGCATGCTTGATGCATTTGAGTATAATGGATGGCAAATTCGATTGATAGCCTTTCGTACAGCAGACTCATTATCTGGATGAAGAAGAGAGCAGTTAGAGCCTGACTTGGGACCAACGGCGATAGATCAGGACACATCCATGAAAGACACTGGTTGCATGTCTTTGTAAACATTGTCAGTTAAAGAAGTGTTTCTTTGACATGCTCTTGTGTACCATTAAGGCAGCTAATTTGATTTGGATCTGTTCATGGACAACCAGATTGATGCAGATGTTCGTACGACCCTGTAGAGCCCAGCACATGGATGGTAGATGACTTGGTTAACAGATAGGGTTGGCTAATCGGAGTTGAGAGTATAATGGATGGCAAATTCGATTGATAGCCTTTCGTACAGCAGACTCATTATCTGGATGAAGAAGAGAGCAGTTAGAGCCTGACTTGGGACCAATGGCGATAGATCAGGACACATCCATGAAAGACACTTGTTGCATGTCTTTGTAAACATTGTCAGTTAAAGAAGTGTTTCTTTGACATGCTCTTGTGTACCCTTAAGGCAGCTAATTTGATTTGGATCTGTTCATGGACAACAAGATTGAGACAGATTTTCGTACAACCCTGTAGAGCCCAGCACATGGATGGTAGATGCAGATGACTTGGTTAACAGATAGGGTTGGCTAATCGGAGCTGAAAGGATGATGGATTATCAGTCCTGTCACTGTGGTCGATAATCGATTAGTAATCGCTAAGGTTTTTGTCATTATTTTACCTGTCTGGCTTTCTGTCTAACCATGACTCTTACCATATGTTGGTCTTTACCATATGTATATTTGAACAGACAGGCCTGAGCTAACAGTGTAGACCAAGATGAGATGCCGCATAATGCAGCATATCATCAGGGTCTGCACTGTTTGCCACTCATCCAGCTGTTTTAGGCATAACTTCGGGTAGTAATTAAATTGTACCTATCAAGTAATCAATTAAAAGCAAGTCAGAAATGATTATCATTTTTGCGGAATTTATCCATCGATTATACGATTAATCGTGTCAGCCTTTTTAACAGACAAATTTACTGCCCATGGGATCTGAACTCATTCTTGTTGCCAGAAAGTATTTGCAATTCAGATAAAGAGAAAAGATGGGAAAATGGGGATAATATTTTTGATTATTTGAAAAAAGATGTTATGGATACCTGTGAAATGCTATGTTGTGACTGGTGCAACAAGTACCTACAACATTCCTTTTAGCTCACCTGTCATCCATGCGTGCTTCTGTAAAGAATTCTTCCAACGACATCTCCTCCTAAAACACTGATCAGATTTTGACCAAACTTCACAGGAATGATCCTTAGCTGGACCCCTTTCAAAGTTGTTCAAATGGTTCCAGTCCATTGCACATCTAGGTCACAGGAGCCGAAAATAGATTTTTTCACTGAAAACTTGAAAAATCTTCTCTGAAACCACAAGGCCTGGGCCTTTGATATTTGGTATGAATCTTCATATAGTGAACCTCTACCAAGATTCTTCAAATTAAAGTCATGGGGCCAAAAATGCCCCCGTCCGGGGGCCTGGTTTTACAGAGGCTTATACAGGGAAATTTTCTCCGAAACTGCAAGGACCAGGTCTTTGGTATTTGGCGTGAAGCTTCATCTAGTGGACCTCTATCAAGACTGTTCAAGTTATAGCCCTAGGGCCAAAAAATTGCCTACCCGGGCCCTTTACCGGTAGTTAAAATATTTAAAATCTACTTCACTGAAACCACAAGGCCCAGGTCATTGCTATTTGGCATGAAGCTACATCTACTGAACCTCTACCAAGATTGTTCAAATCATAGCCATTGGGCAAAAAATGCCTCCGCCTGTGGGCCCTTTGGTTTAACATTGACTTATATAGGGAAATTAAAAACAAGGTCTTCTACTCTGAAACCGCAAGGCCCAGATCTTTTATATTTGGTGTGAAGCTTCATCCAGTGGACCTCTATCAAAATTGTTCAAATTATAGCCCTAGGAAATAGAAGTCAAGTCAAATGCAGAAGGCCAAGGTCTTGGATAATTGACATGAAGCTTTGTGTTACGGATTTCTAGCAAGATTGTTCAAATTAAAGACCTGGGGTCAAAAATGGCCCGCCCCCAGTGACTCCAAGATTTATATAGATATATATATATCCAAGTACATCAATGCCACAGAGTGGGCCCTGTACTTTAAACTGAAGAAGAGGAAAAACCTTTAAAATTTTAATCTTCTTGTCTGAAACCAGACTGCTCCAGTCTTTGATATTTGGTATGAAGCTTCACTTTTTAGACCACTACCAAGATAATTGAAATTATAGCCCGGGGCCAGTAATGGCTCTCCCAGGGGCTCACTTGTTACCCTATGGATCGGGCCATCATGGCCCTCTTGATACTTTTAGAGACAGATAAGACAATTTTAATACTAGTATCTCCAATGAACTGTTTCTCCATTGTGAATTTTGCCTTAGATTAAGTCTAATCATTCAGTTCTAAAATTAGGTTAGGAATTTATTTTTAGCACTATGGTGTACAGGGATACTCTGTGGGGCACAAGACAGGATTTTCAGGTGAGAAAATAAGTTCCGGCAGGGTAATATTTCTCAGTGGGAACTTTGTTTGTTTGATTTGAGGTTTAACGTCCCCGTCAACACTGTAAAGGTCATTTTGGAGACGTTGCTTCCAATTTTGTGGGACTTTTACCCGACATTGAGATGAAATGACATCTCAAGCCCTGTCGCCCAATGAAACCAATAGGGTTTATGAGCATGGACGGTCCGCCTCGCACTGCGGTTCCTGGACAGGCTTAGATCCTCTCAGCGGTTTACCAGTACTAGTGTGCAGGTCGGGTTCAGCTCTGCGTGGAAGCATCATGCAGCCCATATATTTCTTCAAGCCCCTATGGGCGGGGGCTGCTCAGTGGGAACTATTTCTCTTTGTGATATAATATCGTTTTTCTTTTTCATAGAAAATCCTGTATTTACTTGGTAAAAATTTAATATACATATTTATTTCACAATTTCTGTGACATGCAATACATATATACATACAATAATAATTCATAGGAGTGAAAGCTTACATTGTTGATGGGGACATTAACCCATTGTATGCTATTACACTCTTCCACTGCCATATATTGGACAAGTCCATTTGTCATATAAGGGGGTCAGGCCTATTTTTTTCGTTTTTATTAGCTCACCTGTCATGTAATGATGAGGTGAGCTGTTGGGATCACTTTTCGTCCGCCGTACGTCCATCCTAGCGTAAACAATTTCTTCAAAAGACATCTCCTTAACCACTGATCGGATTATGACCAAACTTCATAGGAATGATTCATAGGAGGTTCCCTTTCAGAGTTGTTCAAATGGTTCCAGCCTGCACATCAAGGTCACGGGAGCCAACAACAGATTTTTTTTTAATGAAAACTTATTCTGAAACCAGGCCTTCGATAGATGGTGTGTAGCTTCAGTCTAGTGGACCTCTGCCAAGATTGTTCAAATTATAGCCCTGGGGCCAAAAATGCCCCTGCCTCGGGCCCATTGGTTTAACATAGTCTTACATAGGAAAAAGCTTTAAAAATCTTCTTGTCTGAAACCAGAAGGCTCAGGTGTTTGATCAGAAGCCTCTGTGGTGTAGTGGTTACGCTACTCGCCTTGTAAACCAGGGATCGCAGGATCAATCCCGGGCTTCTCCAGACTTTAGGATGAGTCTTTAAACCGAGGTCCTGTCTCCGTATGACCTTCGCTGTTGGTGGGACGTAAAACCCAAACACTCACTCACTCAGGTGTTTGATATTTGGTATGAAGCTTCGTCTTGTGGACCTCTATCAAGATTGTTCAAATTATAGCTCTGGTGCCCCTTGGTTTTACATTGACTTATGTAGGAAAAATCTAAAAAAATCTTCTCCTCTGAAACCACAAGGCCCAGGTCCTTGAAATTTGGTGTGTAGCTTCATCTATTGGACCTCTACTAAGATTGTTCAAATTATGGCCATGGGGCCAAAAATGCCCCCGCCACATTGAACTTCATCTGCAGACCGGCCTCCCACTATGCAAGTTGATCCAGGTCATCTTGTAAAATAAGACAGTTAGACGGAGAATATATACAGGACACATCATCAGCAAACAAACTGACTGATGTCCTGATATTAACAGTCAGATCATTGATGAAAACCAAGAAGACTGGTCCCAAGGACTGAACCTTGGGGGACTCCAGATAAAACAGGGACTGATCAGGTGCTTGGCCATCAAGTACAACTTGTTGTGAGCACCCAGAGAGCCATGAGCTTATCCACCTATGTGTGGATTCACTTATCCCATAGTAGTCACTTTATATAATAGCCCTCTGTGAGGTACCTTCAACCTTGTCAATTTTGTATCCCACCCTAGCATAGAAGCCAATGGAATGACATTTTTGTTTGTTTGATTTGAGATTTAACGTCCCTATCAACACTGTATACATTTTAGTCGTTTTACAGACACTGCTTTCCAATTTTGTGGGACTTTTACCCATCATTGAGATGAAATGACATCTCAAGCCTTGCTGCCCAATGCAACCAGTTAGGTGCCTGGACTATCTGATTCCCACATTTCTCCTGGGCAGACTTACAATCATAAAGAGGATTACTGTTACTCATGTGCGTTGGGTTTCAGTCGTGCATGGAATATCATGCAGCCCAATCTCTTTCTTCAAGCTCAGACAGAGGTTTTAGGGTATTTTTATCTTGAGAATACATGTTGTGTTTACTTATTAGAAAATCATCTCTGTGAGGATCCTCCTCGGTAAGGATCTTCATATGCATGCGTGTTTGTGTACAGCAGCTGTAGATAGCTATATATCACCCTGTTGTACTGTGACTGCAAATTTGTTTCTTCATAGCTCAGTGAATTGCGAGCTCGCCTATAGGCATTGCCTATGTACATATTAAATCACAGTTTGTCGGTCAGTTGTAAGTAGACAAATCACGTGCGCTACGAGCTCGTGATTTGTCTACTTTACAACTGACCGACAAACTGTGATTTATTACTCAACAAATCACAGCTAGAGCTGATCTATTTCTTAAATAAACCACAGTCCCATAGGCGCTGAGTTAGAATTATGTTTCTTAGCAAACTATTAAAATGTATTTGATCCTTTTTTTTTTTTTTTTTTTTTTTGTGCTGTTTTTTTTTTTTTTTTTTTTTTTTTTGTATTCTTTGATTTTAGCTGTCATTATGACCGTCTCCGAATGTTATTCAATGTTTATCGTGGAGACGAACAAGACTATAAGTGACGTCATTTATTAATTCTGACCTAATTTCTAACGTCGCGTAGGAGCTGTCTTAGCCCAAGGGGGAGTCAAGCTCCTAGTCCTTGATGTAATATTGGCCAATGGCCAATCTTTCTGTATGGAACCTTGTTAGACTTTAATTTTGTCTCAGACATCAAGATATCTTCCCAAGATATAAAAAGTTGCTGTCAGAGAGATAGAAAAAGAAGTGAAAAAATATAGAAGGATATAAAAAGAAGTGAAAAAATATAGAAGGATATAAAATATGGTATCCAACTAGTAGCTGGTCTACCCAAGTGGGAGACATAATTTTTCTGTATCGCTTAAAAATGTCTAATTGTTTTTCTCTCCAGCCATCCTTAACTTACTGTGCACAAGCAACTCAACCTACAGGAATTAGAATTACAATAATCAAGTGATATTTAGTCACTGATATGAATTTAATAAAATCAACCGAATACTAGCCCATGAAATGCCATTCGTACATGTATTTACATATGGATGTATTTTTATTTATCCATAATTTATGCTGGCTGAATAGCAACCTAAAACGCGTGTAACAAACTTTTTTAATGATAATTATCTGTTTATCGGCTTGGTGATATGACTATATGACAATAAATGAGTTTGAGCTGAGACATAGCGGACCTACATGGCATCATGTGCAACAACCCGAGTTTTACTTCAGTATACATATGCACCGTCTGGCATGAATCTCCGTCGCTGAATGAATTTCACTGGGTCATCGATCGCACAGAGCAGCGAAGATTCAGATGAAAATATAGAGGCGAACAGTCTAGTCTATTTTCCTCCAATTGCACGTGGCTTTCGCTTTCCCGCGGCGCATTTGTTTACGCATCATAGGGATTCCACTTTTGAATACACATGAAAAGTTAATTTCTCTTTAACCCATATATGACAATGGAATCTTCCATCATATAAATTTGGAGTTGTCCATTTTCAAATATAGGGGTGTCAGATTTGTTTTGTTTAATGTAAGTTGTACCAAAATGTATGTTCTTTGAGCAAACAGTGTAGACCCAGATCAGACGCCGCGTTATGCGGCGTCTGATCTGGGTCTACATTGTTTGCCAACGTCCCAAAAAAGGGCCACTAGGCATATATGGGTTAATACCTTCATCCGGTTCTAGGAATCAGAGCGCTAGCAAATCTAATAAGATCAATAATATTACAAAGGTTTAAGAGCATTTAATTTAAGCAAAATGATTTGATCGTTCCCAAAACAAAGTATAATTATTTCAGTTGATTAATATATAATACGTTAATAACATGCGTGCGAAAATCTACAATTTCCGTCATCAAGCGCAAGTCCGTATTACTGGTGTAATGAATTGAAATTCTGATGCACTTTTGACTTTCATTGTCCCCGGTGCGTTGATCTATCCGAAATTGAAGCAGCGTTTGTTACTGTCCCACAGCGTGTTCAGGGTTGAAGTAAAGTATGCTTGAGAACAACCTGTTGCCCTCTGTCAGCTGATATATCCCTGTCCAGTGTATCATTGGATATGCTGTAAAATACCACAAGGCCGAGTCAAAAAGGATGGTACCGTCCGGGCTACAGCTATAAACGTAAATGATATTTTTCAGTCCATTTATCTGGGAAACACCCCAAAACGATATGTTGCAACGAGAGTTTAATAAATAAAGTACCAAATGAATTAAAAACATTTATTTTTTTTATCTTTTTATTTTTTTTTTTATTTTTTGCTGTTGTTGTTGTTTTAATTATTAGCTGAAAATTATGTTGTGCAGGTTTTTATTTCTCACTAACTTTGCGGTAAAAACCAAGAATTCTGCGAAGGCGAACGCGAGAGGGCAATATTTATAATCACGGGGTGTATGAAAAATAATTATTCTTGCGGTGTCCATTTAAATGCCTACAAATTTCTTTGCATTATAACTTGCTCCTTAAGCACACTTCTGCGTATGCACAACACCGATACACTTTACATGTATGAGACCCAGTGTGAGTTTGGGGTAGACTGTTTTTCTATGGACCCAAAATTATAAAATAATTCCACGAAATTGTCAGTGACGGATAAAGTTATACAGCGCGCAAATGATTAACCCTTATCTTGCTGTTCACAACAACCTCTATCTTCGGCCCCCGCTCATAGGGGCTTGAAGAAATATATGGGCTGCATGATGCTTCCGCGCAGAGCTGAATCCGGCCCGCACACTAGTACTGGTAAACCGCTTAGAGGATCTAAGCCTGTCCAGGAACCGCGGTGCGAGGCGGACCGCCATGCTAATAAACCCTATTGGTTTCATTGGGCGACAGGGCTTGAGATGTCATTTCATCTCAATGTCGGGTAAAAGTCCCACAAAATTGGAAGCAACGTCTCCAAAATGACCTTTACAGTGTTGACGGGGACGTTAAACCTCAAATCAAACAAAACAACCCCTATCTTTGGAAACAGTGTAGATCCAGATCAGATGGCTTCAATTTATGAATTTGTAGCAATAAATTACATCAAGTAATTTGATTGGTTGATAGACAGAAATGGGTGTGGCTTAAATGAATATTCAGCAAGATAAGCCGGTTAAAAAGGTTTATAAACTGTTTAATAGACAAAGCGCAGTGAAAACTTAAAAAATACGAAAGTACCAGGAAACTGTTTTTCGTGAACACATTTATGCCTGAGCTCCCAAAATGAGATATCAGCAGACAATGCAGACCCGGATCAGACGTAGCGTTCTGCAGCGTCTGATCAGGGTCTACACTTTTAACATGAATGAAAAGACTTTAAAGATAAAGCGAAAGAGTGTTTGTCAAGGTTCAAAGCCATTGTTTCAGCTTCACGCGGAGACCATAGAGCCAATCTTGTGCGGTCGGTTTCCGCTCTGTGTGGAAGCATCATGCAGCCCAATCTATTTCTCGAAGCCCCGATGGGCGGGACCTGATAGGAAATATGTGGTTTTGCATAAGAATTTGCTGATTTCCATCCGTCATGCTTGTATGGTATGAAATAACCAACACTTATAACCGGTCAATAACCGATACTTTGCCCTGACAATAATTGCGTGTCTCATTAGGCCATTATAAAGACTCTTTCATGACAGCATTATTAATTTTCCATCCTGCGGAGTCATTTTATTTCATCTGTATAGAAGAGGTTTTTTAATAACAAGGTATAATCTAGTATCACTACAAGAGTTTTTTTTTTTGTATTAATTTTAACTCTGTGACCTAGGTCTGTAAAAGGGAGCATCGGAGGATCGGACTACACCCACGATTCGTGGGCAACCTAAAAGTACATGACTCATCTCCAAGAAAAGCGACCAATCTGGATATTAGAAGCTTACGTCCGTGTGACATCACGAAGCTTACCCAGTGAGGCCTGGCTGTGATCCCGAGGGACGAATTTTTCCATCTACTCCTCACACCCATCACTTGCATTGCGATAAAACATCCATGTGGCACATTACTTCTTTCATTGGTCCCCGCCCATAGGGGCTTGAAGAAATATATGGGCTGCATGATGCTTCCACGCAGAGCTGAATCCGGCCCGCACACTAGTACTGGTAAACCGCTTGGAGGATCTAAGCCTGTCCAGGAACCGCGGTGCGAGGTGGACCGTCCATGCTAATAAACCCTATTGGTTTCATTGGACGACAGGGCTTGAGATGTCATTTCATCTCAATGTCGGGTAAAAGTCCAACAAAATTGGAAGCAACGTCTCCAAAATAACCTTTACAGTGTTGACGGGGACGTTAAACCTCAAATCAAACAAACAAACAAAACTTCTTTCATATCTCCAAAATGATCGATTTTCTGAAAAAATGTGTAATATATTTCTTACTCATATTCAAAATATAGATTGTAGTTGCTCGGTAGAACCGCCTCATCGAGGCGGTTCTAACGAGTACCCACAATCTATATATTGGAGCATATATTATAGAAAATGTATACCCCCGTAAACCGTCATTTTCTTTATATAAAGTGGGATTTATGGGGGTCATCATTTAACGGACTTGTTTATTTGATTGGATGTGTAATAATGCAGTCAATTCTATTGCCGGCGTCCGCAATAAAATACCTGGCAAAATAGAAAAAAAAAAAAAAAAAAAAAAAAAATGCATCCAGTTGATTTTTTCATGGTTTGGAATTAAGATTTAATGTTACAGAAATTGCTTTATAGCATGCTGTACTACATTAATATGTCACAGTCTGATAGAAAAGGCGTATGGTTGGGTTAGAAAGGCCGGAAGTAATTGGCCTTTTGAGTAAGGAAGGTGTCAAAATCAAAAGTCACAAACATCCTGCCATTTCGTTTGGCTCAGACACGATAAAGACAATAAACAAATATATAGAGGATATTTACTTTTTTGAGATGAATATCAAAAATATTTCATCGAGTGTGTTGAAAATATCAGAATTTTCTCGAGTGCGAAGCACGAGTGAAAATACTGATGTTTTCAACACACGAGACGAAATATTTTTGATATTTATCGAAAAAAGGTAAATTTTCCTTTTATTTGATAATATTTTAGGACACTTAGTGTAATTGATCAATCGGTTCTTACGTCACAATTTTTTACTTTGCTATGACGTCACAACTGTCAGTTGCAAACCATAAACAGTCGCCATTTTTAATAGCATTTTACAGTTCAGAGAATGCTTTTTCAAGGTATTTTACAGAATTATTTTATAGATAACATATGAGTTTTGGCGAGAAAATAGTACGGGCTGCTACGGTGAAAATGATGGTCATGTTATTTTTCACACTGTGAAAATATCATCTATATTTTCACAGTGTGAAAATATCACTTTTATTTGTTTCAGATATGCACTGATTTCACTGCTAGGTATTAAATAAAACTATTTTTGCCACTATTATCATTAAAAAATGTGGTGTTTCACTTGCGACAAAACGTTGCATTCACCTCAGACGATGGTGGCTCTTAGCTTTACGTCCTAGGGTGTCTTAGCTTTACGTTCCAGCAGTACCTTCAGTGTTTTGATTTTGTTTTGATTTCGCAGTCCTAATAAAAACACAAAAAAATGACTTCCAGAAACGCATGTATAGCAGAAACTGCAGGTGTTTCTGCAGGTAAAACAGTTGGCTTTAAAACGGTTCTTCTGTCGCGGTTTATTTTTGTTATGGTTTGTCTTTGGGTGTTTGTGTCGCTTATATTATTTTATTTTGGATAGCCTACTGGCCATTTTATGGGAAAGTAACTGTCCTTTTGGCTTTCCGCTATTGATGTTTCCATTAGGGTCTGTTGTTTCATGTATGCGTTTCTTTCCCTTTGGTGTCTCTGATGGGAGCTGTGGGTTAATTGTATCGATTCATGACCATTGCCTCCACTTCTATTAAAGAAGTACACGGAAATTTTACTGATCAGAATCATCAGAATTGTTTACTGGTGACACGTCCTGAGACGATCCTTCACCAGGACCTTCGACCGACTGAACTAGTCCCTAGACCTCACAAGGGTCGTAAATCTAGAGATGGAGTCATCTGCACCTTCTGCAGAAATCTGGAGAGAAGAGGGGAGCTCGTTCCAATCTGAGATTGTCCAAGGATGTAGCTAAATTTGTAGATGTCAGTACTAGTGCCAATTGTTTGGAGGGCTAATGAATGTTTTTTTCCTAAGTGGTGTCTTTGACGGGGGAACAAGGTCATCCATGTGTATACTGACTTTGGGATCTTTGATTCCATTGTGGAATTTTGAAAATATCTGAGTCCTTTGGGATCATTGATTCCATTCTGGAATTTTGAAAATATCTGAGGGTCACTGATGAGGCCTAATTGGCCGAAACTAGCTAGTCTGGCCCAGAAAACATGTGCACTCCATATTTTTCACTTCTGTGGTGTATTCCTTGCTTCCAAAGGATAACCCTTTTATAGAACATATTTACCCTTTATACCTTTATATAAAAGTATCTGCCTACTTTGTTTTCTCCGCTCTTAAAGAGACTCCCATTTTAACTGCCACAGAATGTCAGTCATACTCCCATTTTCAAACGAGTAATTCCCAGTGACTTTCTCCACTTCTCCTCGAGGTTAACAGTAGGTGGATACCAAGACGTACTTGCATATTCCAGGACTAGACGAACCCGTTTCTTGTATGACATTTCTTTTACGTCTTGTGTGAATGCTGACAGATTCCGTCTCAAGAAGTCAAGGGTCCTATTTGCCTTAGTACAAACATTACTAATGTGTGTTCCATCTTAAATCATTCGTGATTGTCACACCAAGGTATTTAATGCATTCTACATTTTCAAGGAGAGTTCATTCCAATTCATAGGTAGCATTGATCTTTTAATCCGTTTTTTTTTTTTTTTTGTCAGTTGCATCATGTTACATTTACTGGGTTGGAACAACATTCCCACTTCCAAGCCCAGCTACCCAATTTGTCAATATCATACTGAAGTTTCACTGTATCGTCCGAAGTTTTTATTTCACGGTTACAAACATCAGCAAAGAGCAATATTTCTGAATGAATTTCCTGTGAGGTGTCTTTAACGTAAAAGGAGAAAAGAAGTGGACCAAGAACCGTCCCATGTGGGATTCCAGACAGGACAGGGGCCCATTCAGACTTACTTCCATTAACAACCACCCGTTGCTCTCTGTGGAATAGAAAAGCTTCAGTCCATTGTAAAGTTTTGCCACCAATGCCATATACATTAAGTTTGCTTTTTAGAAGCTCATGAGGAGGTGTATCAAAGCTTTCTCAAAATCAAAGATGAATGTGTCAATTTGCCCATCATTATCCAAGATTTTAGCCCAGTCATCTATCACCGTCATTAGTTGTGTTTCACAGCTATGGTTCTTTCTGAATGCATGCTGTCTATCAGATAATAGTTTATGTTGGTCAAGGTGGGCCATTACATTTGAACAAACAATGTGCTCCAAAAGTTTGCAAGGTACACATGTGAGTGTTACATGGCGACAATTTCATGCACAAGTTCGACCACCCTTCTTGTACAATTGGCATGTATTTGCTAAAGACCATTCCTTAGGAATTTCATCGGAATTAAAGGACTGTTGAAAAGGTGTGCAAAAACCGGACCTAATTCAACTGCAAGTTCCTTTAGGACTCTTGGGTGCAACTCATCAGGTCCTAATGCTTTAGAAGGGTTCTTTATCTACAACAAAGTTCTCCATGAACGGGACCGTCCTTTCAAGCAATGGAAGCTGGTTGTGCTCATTTTGGTGAACACATCCGTGAACTGACCGTTTAATTCCTCTGCTTACTCTGCCTCAGTTTCAGTGATGCCTGTTCCATTTCGTTTTTTAGTGAGGGGATACCTTGAGTGTCCTTCTTTTGACCATTTATCTACCGATACAAGTCTCGAGGATTGGACTTGAAGTCACCAACCAATTTATTCACATACGAATCATGCTGAGTTTTAACATAAGCCTTCATTTCCCGTCTCAGATCCTGGAACTTTGACCAAATTTTCTTATTGCCAGTCGTTTAAGTCTTTGCGTGAGTCTTAGTTTTTCTGCGAATTTTTCGTTTAATCTCAGGCGTGATCCAAGGGACAGAAGAGTTCGATTTGCTCAATTTTGAGGGGATGTGTTTATCTGCTGCCTCCTGTATAAAAGAAGTAATAAGATTGAAATTTTTCGTACCGACCGAGAACTAGAATGACCGTTGAAATATTTCTCTTTTGCAAAGTTTTTTGCATCCTTTCTCATAGATTCAAAATCACCTTTCTTACACAAATACACCTTCCTCCTAGGCTTCTTTTGTGGTTGCAGGAAGACCTTTAATTTTCCAGCTACCACGCCATGGTCACTTAATTTATCCGGGGGAGGGAACATCTTGAAACTGGCCAGGCAGAGTTGAAAGAATGAGACCCAGAGTGTTTTCCATCCGAGTTGCAAAGTGCACTAACTGTTCCAAGCTATGATCATTCATGATGTCAATCAATATTTGTCCTTCTGACTGACTTACATAGAGTCCGTCCGGCTTGATCGAAACCGAAAAAGAAATTCATTCCTAGATCCGGAAAAACGTATTATTAACCCTTATCTTGCTGTTCACGACAACCCCTATCTTTGCAAACAATGTAGATCCAGATCAGATGGCTTCTGAAGAAGCCATCTGATCAGGATCTACACTGTTTGGCATTCAGTTTATGTATTTGTAGCAATAAATCTGGTTGATAGACAGAAATGGGTGTGGCTTAAATGAATATTCAGCAAGATAAGGGTTAATCTATGCCATGTTTCTAACAATTTTATCAAGGTTAGAAGTCTGAATAAAAGGTAAACTTAATAGGAATATCACACTGTAAGTGCTTTAATTTATTTATTTATTTATTTATTTATTTATTTATTTTATGGCGTATAATGTAAAGTATGCACGCTTTGTGAAGTATGAGCTACGAAGAGCGAAAATCTTAACTATAAACTATGCGCCAGTTGTTCAAAGCATCGTTAGCTTAACGAGCACGTTAGGGGTCATACTGTTAACTGTTCTAGCAAGTGTAATATTTAAAATTTTGGTATTTTTGCTGAAAAAATGTGAGCAGCTTATGCATTTGCAAAAGCTGCTCACATTTTTTCAGCAAAAATATCAGCATAGTTGCCATAATGAATGATCAAAGTTTTAAAAAAGAGGTAAAACCAAAGTTTTGAACAAAATCGAGTTAATTTTGGTATCAAAATGTTCCTTTTGAGTTGAATAAAAATGTTTGAGGTTTTTCCTTTAAAATAACGGAATTGGAGACGTTTAGAATTCTAAATTACTTTTTCACCAGCTAATGTCGAGAAAGCCGAACTAGCCCAGGTTTAATTTTCCCACTCTCTTTATACTGACCGGAAATAGAAACTATACACTATTAAATTGTCTCGCCTGACATAACAAGTGGATAATTGAGTTAAAAATTACTCATAAAGGACTTGACTATCTATAGACATAAATCCTGTAACAATTTATAGAAAATCTGGTGTTCAAAATAAAGGTTTTTGGTGCAAATTTAAAAAAAGTGTATTTTTCAAAAAATCTGTTTGTAATTGAACTTTGAATTCAACGTTTTTGCGTATATGTAATAAGTCAAAAGCAAGGATTAAAAAATAACATAACATCTAAAAATTATTGAGAAACAAACATTTTATTGAAATCTCAAAAACTGCTTTTTTTCAGCAAAATTTTCAAAATAATGTTTCAAGTCAGAAATAGACGCCATTTGATCATGATCAACAGTATTTTCATTCAGTTTGTGAAATGAATGAATGCAACATATCAAGTAATCTGACTGACTGATAGCTGGTAATGGGGTGGCTTAATTTATATATTCAGCAGAAGAAGGGTTGAGCACATTTATGGATTATTCCACCTTCCTGTTCAAAATCGTTTTTGATCGTTTTATGCTGCGCTCTCCCACAGAAAATAACATGAAGAACACCGCTGGCGATACAAGTCCTTTAACATGCTAATACCGCCATAGCAAAGCAATCATTATGAAATCGCATCTATTCATTTGGAATACAGAAACTTTACATTTCCTGTTCATTTAAATCCTGCTTAAGCATCCCGTGAACGCGAAAAGTACATCTGCTTATTAATAAAAGCCAAATGTAATGCATGTCGCGTCATTAAATTATACACTACATCTTTTCCGAAGAGCCAGACATTATACCTTGCATATTGGCACAACTGCAATATCTTGTTGATAACCTGTAAAAGCATCTATAAAATTTTCATCCCTTTTAACCCCACTCTTATATAGTAAAACTGGAATTTACAGGGGTATACATTAGTTTTCTTATTTCTGCTCAAAAACACAGATTGTACCGGCCCCGATAGCTCAGTTGGTAGAGTGTCCGCTCCGGGGAACGGGAGGTCAGAGGTTCGAGGGCCGCGACATACCAAAGTCCTTAAAATGGTACTAGCTGCTCCTCGCTTGGCACTCAGATTTACAGGGTAGAGCTAGGACTGGTCGACTCAGTGTCAGGATAATTTGTCTGGGTGTGGAATTATGTAATGTGTCTGGGACATGATACTTCAGTGAGGCAGCATTATAAAAGTGAGCATTGAGCTCCCTGTCGCAACCAGACACCGTCGTGATATGACTGAAAAACTGTTGAAAGCGACGTTAAATTCGAATTCACACACACACACACATAGATTGTGGGTACTCGTTAGAACCGCCTCGACGAGGCGGTTCTTACGAGTTCCCACAATCTATGCAATGAGCAGAAATATGAAAAAAAAAAAGAATTTTCAGCTGAAAAGTTTCAATTTTTGGTGCTAAAATTTTTATTTTAATTTGAATTTGCGTGTTTTCATAATGGTAAAATGTGAAATCAATCGCCACAAACCCAATAGAAAGCTTTCCAGAGAAGGTTTTGCAGTTGTTCGGGACTGTGCGAGGCTCGCCAGCGTCTATGGAAGGTTCATGAGGGCCGTGACCCTCCTCTGACCACACGTTCTAAATCAAGTTTTGTTGCAATCCGGAGCGTACGTATTATATCAGAAATATTGTTTCGATGTGCGCCCAGCAGTGGTTCTATTCATACTTCCTCCGTTTTCCGTATGAATAGATTGATGTCACTCCAGTGTATGGAAAATTACTTGAGCCCCGCCAAGCGTATTTGTGTCTTTGAGCATTCCGTCATGACAAATTTTAACTGCGCATGCCCAGCCATTCAGAGGGGCCAGGGATTTGGCTTTCTGTCTGAAGGTTCCTCTTGATTCACTGCTTGTATGAGCGAGCAGCGAATGTTCTGGCGAGACTGCGCGGATGCGCAGGCTCGCCTGAACCTTCGCTGCTCGCATAGGCGATAAGTACCAAAATCGCTTGGCGCGGCCCACTTAATTATGATATAATACTGATAATACTAAAACAAGCAACGCAAAAGTGCAAACACCCAGAGGGAAATTACAGTCCTGTTTCGCTCACTCACTTGAGTATTTGTATTCGTTTTGGAGTTTCGCGGACCAGCCAAGGCTATTTTGATCATTTGTGATCTAAAGGAAGAGTAAGGGAGAGAATAGTTATGAATCTCCATAAGAATGTTGCCGACCCCGGCAGAAATCGAACCTGCGTCCTCCTGATCATCAGTCAGACGTGCATCCGACAGAGTTACCGAGGCCGGATATTTGTATTTGTATTTATTGGGGGTAAAATGCTCTTTTCAACAATGTTTTAGCCATATCATGGTCATATAACCTATGCATGTTTCCTGTCTCTGTCGCAACAGTTTGCATCTTCCTACACAACTGACTGTTGTTCTCAATGTGGGTGTAGGACAAATGTCTATTAATTGTTCTCCAGCGTAGAGCAGAATGTTGGTGGCGGTAGGTATACCTGCATTTAAAATAATCAAACTGAAATCAACAGCAGATGATCAAATGCTCTCAGGGCTTGACTAATCACCAGGTACTGCTGACAGATATGTTTGTCATTCTGTAAGGATGACCTGAAGAAATCTAACGGAGTCACCATAAGGTCATCCCGGCAAAAGACAACAAAAGGCTTAGACCTAAGCGGTTTATACCTGAACATAAGTTCGGCCGGTTTCAGTTCTGAGCGGAAGCACCAGGCAGCCCAATCTATTTCTCCAAGCCCCGATGGGCGGAGGCGCAAAACCTTCCTGATCAACTTAGACGACCGAGAAACAGGACCGCCAAGGCAGTCCAGGATCGGTATTTACGTAAGAGTCAATGCAGCCCATCACGGGGCCCCGCCGATCGGGACTTAGAGGTATAGATTGGGCTGCATGATGCTTCCACACAGAACTGAAACCGACCGGACATGAGTACTGATAAACTGCTTATGGTCAAAGCCTCCCCATGCAAACAGGTGCGAGTCGGACCGTGCCTACATACATATATCAAACCTTCTTGTTTGTTTGAGCGGCAGGGCTTGGGATGTCAATTCATCTCAATGTTGGGTAAAAGTTCCACAAAAGTGGAAGCAACGTCTCCAAAATGACCTTAATAGTGTTGACTGGATCATAATTCAATTCAAACAAACAGCCTATCACGAGTAGTTAATGTAGACGTTAAATTCTAATTTGGTCGAGATGTAGTGATGCAACAAGATGCAAATTAAACTAATGCACTTATTAACCCACTGAATAGACTCTTCCATTGTTAAATCATGAGAAATGTCCATTTCTCATTTAAGAGTGTCGGGTCTATTTTTTCGCTTTTTTTTTATCCAATATTATTTTTCATTTATTTGACGGAAACAGTGTAAACGCGACTGATTCGGGTCTGCATTGTTTGACTATGTCTATTTTTCGGGTTTAAGTAAGAACAGGTTAACTGCACATCACATCCAAACCACAGAAAAAAGAAAAGTCAAAATTGGATAGTCAGTTAGAAGTTTGGTCTAGTATATTAGACCTGTTTTAACGTCCCTTTCATTTTTTTGCTGTAAAAGCATTATTATTGCATGCCGTTCCTTCCACATTCCGCATACAACAATGCTTTCGTCGATCGGATGTTCTTTGCTTTGTCCAACGATTCAATAATGCTGTACTTATGAGATATGGAACACTTGAAAACAATGCTGTGCATAAAAATAAACTCTTTGGATCCATAATAACATATCAAGCGAAATAATTGAACCCCATTATTTTAATTAATAAGATAAATGTTGATAATATTGAGGCATGAGAAAATCCTATGACAATTGTTTTCTTTGCTACTTAAGGGGAATGGATACACCTTCAGGGGGAAGCAACTCCTACAAAACTATCTTGTCTCCAATGCCAATAGGGGTCAACTGTTAATAGGGGTCAACTCTGGCCGTGGGACACGGCTTATAGAAAAGCTAACAGGTAGTTCCGAAAGTTGTCTCCCTTTGAAAAATGGCGTAGTAATCTGCCAGGTGGTCCCATTCCCCTTTACTGTTTTCCGAATAATTTGGATGTGATTAACCCTTTTTTTGTACCAAATGAGCCCCGCCAGGAGAATTTGTGTCTTCGAGCATTCCGTCATGACAAATTTTAACTGCGCATGCCCAGCCATTCAGAGGGGGCAGGGATATGGCTTTCTGTCTGAAAGTTCCTCTTGATTCACTGCTTGTATGAGCGAGCAGCGAAGGTTCTGGCGAGACTGCGCGGATGCGCAGGCTCGCCTGAACCTTCGCTGCTCGCATAGGCGATAAGTACCAAAATCGCTTGACGGGGCCCATTAATGGAGACTTCCACCTTATATATAGTATAAGACAATTTCAAAAATTAGGGATGTCGGTTATGTTTTCTAAAACATTTATTAGGAAAATGGTTGAACGTTTTGCAAACAGTGTAGGCCCTGATCAGACGCCGCGTTCTGTGGCGTCTGATCTGGGCCTGCACTGTTTGCTAGATTTCTGGTACAAAATGGGTAAAAACCTATCGCGACATTTCTATAGGAATGGGCCTCATCAAACAAAAAGGCCCCTGTATGCATGTTCGCCCCCGCCCGTAGGGGCTTGAAGAAATATATGGGTTGCATGATGCTTCCACGCAGAGCTGAATCCGGCCCGCACACTACTACTGGTAAAACGCTCAGAGGATCTAAGCCTGTCCAGGAACCGCGGTGCGAGGCGGACCGTCCATGCTAATAAACCTTATTGGTTTCATTGGGCGACAGGGCTTGAGATGTCATTTCATCTCAATGTCGGGTAAAAGTCCCACAAAATTGGAAGCAACGTCTCCAAAATGATCTTTACAGTGTTGACGGGGACGTTAAACCTCAAATCAAACAAATGCATGTGCGCCGGGGCTCAGTTCAGCCAGTGTATCGACACAGTCTAATCAATCTTCGCTGTGTGCTGTATTAATGTCCCTTTTAACCAAAGTTTTGTACGTAGACTGATCTGAGTTTTCACTGGGCATACATGCTCGAAGAACCCTTTCATACACACTCAAAGAACTTCGCGTCTTTCTTCTGAACTTGTTTGTAGCACCCAATGTGCTTATGCGCGGGCTCTAGTGGGTCTTTATCGGCCCCGCTCACCGGGGCTTGGAGAAATAGATTGGGCTGCATGCTGATTCCACGCCGAGTGGAAACTGACCAAACATGAGTACTGGTAAACCGCTTAGAAGGACTAAGCCTGTCGAGGCAAAGTGGTGCGAGTCAGACCGCCCAGTGCATATAAGACCTTTAGTTCCATTGGTAGGTAGGGCTTGAGATGTCATTTCATCTCAATCTCGGGTAAAAAGCCCACACAATTGGAAGCAACTTCTCCAAAAAGACCTAAATAGTGTTGACGGTGAGGTAAATCCTCAATTCAAACAAACACACAAATCTAGTGGGACTTTGCCTGTCGACCCTTTCAATATGAACCGACTCAAGAAGTCCGGGATCGATCCTGCGACCCCTGTTTTACAAGACGAGTAGCATAACCACTACACCACGGAGGATTCTGTAAGTGTGCAGGTAAACTCACAGGTACATATTCTATTTACGCATCATCATGTCAACAAGTCCGTGTAATGAACACCCCTTTAAAATCCACTTTATATAGAGAGAATTGGGGTTTAAGGGGGGTAAACATTATTTTGCCTATTTCTTCTCCAAGACATAGGTTGTGGGTACTCGTTAGAACCGCCTCAATGAGGCGGTTCTAACGAGCACCCAAAACCTACGTTTGGTGTATAAATAAGTAAAATATGTCAAAATTTGATAAGAAAACTAACCTTTATCAGGAAATGAAAGAATGCACTATGTCACATGGATGTGTTATCGCAATGTTGAATAAATGATTTTATGGGAATTGTTTGTTTGTTTGGTATGAGGTTTAACGTCCCCATCAACACTGTATATGTCATTTTAGAGACTCTGCTTCCAATTTTGTGGGACTTTTACCCAACATTGAGATACAATTACATCTCAAGCCCTGTCGCCCAATGAAACCAATAAGGTTTATATGCATGGACGTTCCGACTCGCACCGCTTTGCCTGGGCAGGCTTAGATCCTCTAAGCAGTTTACCAGTACTCGTGTGCAGTCGGTTTCAAATCGACGTGGAAGCAGCATGCAGTCCATCTTATTATTCAAGCCCCGATGGGCGGGGCCGGAGGTTTTATGGGAATGAAGAAGACACAAAACATTATTTTCTCCGTTAGGAAGTTATGAATTGTATATTGTCCTATCTGTGACCACAAATATATTTTTGGTAATTGACACAATTAGGTCTTTAACAAGTATGGATGTCACCACCAACGCCCAGCTGCAATAACAATAAATATCTGTAACTCGTACTGAACCATTCCTTATTCATTTTGTTTGCTTATCAGTTTGCTGAAGCTATGTATCTTTCCTTCTGTGTAAAACAACCCAAAATTGAGATTTTCATTTAGCTTTCCTATCAAGGGCCACTCAGTCCCAACTATATATTTTATTTAGTCATCGCCCTGTTCCATAAAACCATTTTCGAATTTGTCTGAAGTAATTCTACTTATTTATTTTTTTTTATTTTTTCTATTTTACGCTCTCATGATTTGATCTACTTTACAACTGACCGACAAACCGTGATATATTACTCAACAAATCACAGTTAGAGCTGATCTATTTCTTAAATATTTGCAGTTATATGAGTTTGAAATAGCTGTGGTAAACGAGCCATTTGTGTTTGAGCCATCGAAGTTTCACTGTTTACTCTTCAAAAACAGTACTGGGGCCAGTTGTTCAAAACTAACAACTTCGTTAGTAAACGAATCTTTGAAACTTTGTTCATTTAATATAACAAATTATATGCTAATATTTTTGCTGAAAAAAATGTGAGCAGCTTTTGCACATTTTTTCGGCAAAAATATCAAAAGTTTAGATATTGTTCTTGCCAGATCAGTTAACAATCTGACCATTAACGAGCTTGTTAAGCCATCGATGCTTTGAACAACTGGGCCCTTGAGTTCGCATTCTGGCGTACACATGAGCAGACCTCCATTTTCAAAAACAATAAAATGGGCTGAAACAAAAACGTAAATCAAAGCGAAGAGAGTACTAGTGGGTTGGTTGGGTGATTTGAGTTTAACGTCCCCGTCAACACTGTAAAGGTCATTTTGGAGACGTTGCTTCCAATTTTGTGGGACTTTTACCCGACATTGAGATGAAATGACATCTCAAGCCCTGTCGCCCAATGAAACCAATAGGGTTTATTAGCACGGACGGTCCGCCTCGCACAGCGGTTCCTGGACAGGCTTAGATCCTCTAAGCGGTTTACCAGTACTAGTGTGCGGGCCGGATTCAGCTCTGCGTGGAAGCATCATGCAGCTCATATATTTCTTCAAGCCCCTATGGGTGGGGGCCGCAGTACTAGTGGGTCGATTGCTCCAGAGTGTATGCTCCTGAATGGTGACTTAGTCTTTTAACATTTCCTTTTATACTTACATTCCTGCACTGTAAGCAAACAATGTAGACCCTGATCAGATGCTGCATTCTGCGTCGTCTGACCCCTAAATTCCTGTATTGGGAACAGTGTAGACCGTGATTTGATCTTGGTCTACACTATTTTCAAACCCCAACCCATGATTCCAGCCTAGATTCTGTAGATAACCCCATTTACGCAACGCGTTGAACTCACTAAATTCACACTGCTACTTTCTTTAAATAAGATACCTGCCCATCGGGGCTTGCAGAAATAGATGGGCTGTATGATGCTTCCAAGCAGAGCTGAAACCGACCGCACACGGGTACTGGTAAACCACTTAGAGGATCTAAGTCCGGCCCAGGCAAAGTGGTGCGAGCCGGACCGTCCATGCTTATATATCTTATTGGTTTCATTGGGCGGCAGGGCTTGAGATGATGTCGGGTAAAAGTTCCTACAAATCAGTGATGGTCACGTATACCTAAGCACTGAAGAGCTACCTACGCTTTATAGCTTTGGGCTGATTGATAAACAATCGACCCAAAAACATAAACTGTACTTTGCTTAACCCATTTTGTACGAGAAACACCAAAACGGATACCCTGGCAAACAGTGCAGGTCCAGATCAGACGCCGTAGATTGTAGCCTCTGATCACGGCCTACACTAGTTGCAAAAAGTTCAGTCATTTTCCAAATAAAATTTGAAGAAAACACAACCTGACACCCCTAAATTTTGAAATGGATTCCATTTGGTGCAAAAGGGGTTTATCACAAATTACTGTGAGATTTCGATGGCTGGATACCGATGACTCGTTTATGGCAGCTGTTTCGTACTCGTTCTTGACTCCCTAGGAAAAAATCCCATAACTGCAAATACAGAGGATCTTACATGAGTGTTCATGTATTATTGAATTTATTAAAAGAGTTGGGGAAAAGGGATAAAATGCAAGGCTCTGCCGAGCATTTTATCCCTTTTCCTCAACGAGTTTAATGAATTCAATAATATATGAGCACGGATACAAGATTCTATTTATCATATGACATTTAAAACGCATTTTATTCATGATTGTTTACAAAAATGTCAATTTTCCGACGTTAGTAAACGCGACATCGTAAAGGACGTCGTACATGTAACGTTACGGGACGTATCTAGCTAATTTGCATATTTAATCCACTAGTGGATTATCAAAAATACTACATGGCGTTATTACACTCTCAGACGCGACGTCATATGATAAATAGCAATAAAATGAGAATATTTTAGAGTCTTTGAAAATGGAGTTGCGCTTATGTATAAGCAGGAGGGCATAAACAGTCTACCAAACATAAATAACTTCATGAAGAGATTCAGTTAAACCGATATTCTCATTTTCAACCTGTAACTCGATCTGGTTCCATAGGCAATATTTTCAACGTTATTGTCTGTAGGTAATGTAGGAAAAACGTAATGTTAGAAGTATGCTCAAACAAAGATTGGGTCGTTGTTGTACTATTGTGCGTCGTCTCCTTGAGGTGGCAATAACAGGCAACAATATCTATGGTATCTGCATGAACAAGAAAACAAGTCAATATCACAAATTTCATCCTCATGTACAGCCCTATGCCATCTAAGATACCTTTGTAATGATACCTTATCCAAGAAAATAAAATACATGTGCTAATACAGAATTGCTATAATTATATAACAATCAGATATTAAGGTTTATAATTGAGCCGACACATGACAAAACCTACAATAAGGCATGTGCGCCCAACGAAGACTCAGATCAGCCTGCGCATCCGCGCAGTCTGATCAGAGTCTTCGTTGTGCGCTCTAAGGATAGCTAAGGACCCAATGTTCCTTCATACAACAAGGGAAGTCTCTGGTTAGACTATATGGATGTGTATGCTAATCTGATTCTTCGCTGGGCGCACAGGTAAATTGTAGGAAATGCTGTGCCCCGGCTCAATACAAATGTAACCATCTAAGTAACGTGGTAATCATCGCTTTGTGTCGGTTTTCACTGGATTGCTGACGCCAGTCCCAGCTGAGGACACCGGAAAAGCTGGCTGAAACAGCTGCATGGGATTCTGTATCAATCCTGGACGTAACAGTGGAAAGTTGGCGGCTACCTGTCCCTGTATCATCTGCTGTAGCTGCACTGGCGTTGGGAACGCACCAGGTTGCAACATCATCGGGTTTCGGAATGCAGGATGGATAAAAGCACTTGTAAAGTCTATTGGTAAACCGCCAATACTTGACGGAAGAACGCCCACTGAGAATGGAGGAACACTTCCAAGTGCGGATTTCTGAAACAGCAGGAAAAAACCATAAACATCACTAAGGCTTGCACGATTAATCGGATAATCGATTATTCAGTTGATAGATTCCTAAAAAAATGATTATAATTACTGATTTGCTTTTCGATTATTTGATAAGTACAATTTACTACCCAAAGTTGTGCCTAAAATAGCTGTATGAGTGGCAAACAGTGCAGACCCAGACGAGACGCTAGTGCGTCTCGTCTGGGTCTACACTGTTTGCTCAGGCCTGTCAGTTCAAATACATATGGCAAATAACAGCATGCTCAGACAGAAAGCCAGACAGGTAAATTATGACCAAATCTTCAGTGATTACTAACCGATTATCGATCGCAATGACAGGAATGATAATCTTTTCAGCTCCGATTAGCCAGTCCTAAACATCACATAACATCACATGAGTCTGAGCACACGGAAAGTTACGCCTTGACATGCGAGACCACAGACGATTAATTAATATCACCCTATGCGCCCACATAACCATATCAACATCACCATTTTAATGTGTCTTTGCTCTAGATCCTTAGATAATTTATGACATGTAAAAAGTTTGAAATGGTTGCGCAGATGCACAGAGTTTTGGCTGGTCACAAGTGTCATTCTTCTCTTTTTTACATTTCGATAACACACCCATGCAACAAAGTGCATTTTTTTTCAAATCTCCAAAATGGCTACTTTTCTGATGAAAATCTTAGGTTGTGGGTGTTCGTTAGAACCGCCTAATTGAGTACCCACAACCTATATATTGGAGCGGAAATAAGACTAGTAATATATACATACCCCCGTAAACCCAAGTTTCTCTGTATAAAGTGGGGTTTAGGGGGGTGTTCATTTCACGGACTTGTTCACGTGATGATGCGCAGTCTCACATTCAAGAGAACAAACAACACAAACCAACTGTACTGGAATGTTTCTGATAGGACAAAACTAAAGTTATCTCATTTGCTCGAGCCACATAGATAAAAATCCACAGGACCTTGCTATACTTTGTCTAGGTGCACAGGCATACATCTTTGTGACACATTTAAGATTTAATTCCTTTGTACGTATCAAAAGCAAAATTTACGAGTGTGTACATAATATGATTAACCATCAGTATACTGAGGATAAAGGGAACCTAATCTTTAAACAAAAACTAAATTTCTTAATTATTTGCATCACTCTGACGAAGCCCTACAACTAATACCTTCGTAAATATTACTCTATGTAAAGTAAAGCGGGGTTTAAAAGGGTAAAAATAACTTTTCTTATTTCTACTCCAGCTACTCGTTTGAGCTGTCGCAATGATGCGGTAGGCCCCCGCCCATCGGGGCTTGAAGAAATAGACTGGGCTGCATGATGCTTCCACGCAGAGCTGAAAATGACCACACATTATTACTTGTAAACCACTTGGAGGTTCTAAGCCTACCCAGGAAAAGTGTTGCGAGTTGGACTTCTTTTCCAAGTGTCACATATTTATAGAAAACCCGGGAAATTTCTGCAGAGTTTCCCTACATAAATTGGGGTTTCCAGGGAGTTTACTTCATGGTCAAGAATGGGAAATGGGTAATCAGAATACCAGTTCCCTGTACATGTGTACTTCAACAATCAAACACAAAAAGGAAGAACGTACGTATAGCTCTTTTCCATCTTACACATCAAAACTAACATAAAACTAACACAACTATAGTTCGAACAAATTGACCCGAGACTGGCGAGCTTTATTAACATAATTTCACACCCGACTGAATACATGTATTTATCTTCGCCGTCTCCCGAAAATGGCGATATTGTTATTCAATACATAAGGGTGGGTAAATGGGTCGCAATTCACGGGATGCCAAAAATTCACGAGAAGTTTACGAAAGCCGACGTATTAGGCGATAACATCGACTAATTTATTCCTTGCATAAAGGTCAGTCTCATGTCAATTTGTTCGAACTATATCAAGTATGTCAAAAAGCAATTATAATAATTATAACTGTATTCATTATCAAAAACAATAATGCTAATAAACACATATAATAATAGAAATAATAATAAAGAAATGTCGAGCCTCTCGTAGATTCTCTCTATCTTGCATGTAATGTCAGAAATGCATTTTTCACTTCTAAAGAGCATAAGAATTATACACTTTGGTCATGTCAGAAAGTGTGTGATGCCCTCACCTTTCTACTTGACAATATTTATATTAGATTCGGTACTAAGTTATTTAGACAAATAATGGGTATTCCGATGGGTACTAATTGCGCACCTCTTGTGGCTGATCTGTTCTTGTATTGTTATGAAAGAGACTTCATTTTGTCGCTTTCCATTGATAACCAATCTGAAATTATTGAAGCTTTTAGCTCTACTTCTAGATATTTAGATGATTTATTAAATATTGATAATACCTATTTTGACGGTTTGATCAGTCAGATTTACCCCCTAGAACTTCAGTTAAATAAAGCAAATTCTTCTGATACCGAGGCCCCGTTTTTGGATTTACATCTATCTTTTGTAGATGGATTTGTTTCGTGCAAAATTTATGATAAACGCGATGACTTTGATTTTGAGATTGTAAATTTTCCTTTTTTGGATGGTGATGTTCCTCGTGCGCCATCCTATGGCGTTTATATTTCGCAATTAATTCGATTTGCTAGAGTGTGTAGTCATGTAACTGACTTCAACACTCGTAATAAATTATTAACGGCTAAACTCCTTAATCAGGGTTATCGGTACCATAAACTACGCAAAGCCTTTTCAAAATTTTATAGACGCCATTCTGATTTAATTTCAAAATTCAATATTGGACTTAAATCTCTTCTGCAACAAGGTCTATCGGAACCCGAATTTTATGGTGACTTAGTATATAAATTCAGAAAAATATATAAGCGTAATGACTTCAGCACCCAATTTCGTAAAATCATTCTTCGATATAAAAAGATTGGGTACAACATGGATATTATACGACAGACTGCATGCATGGTAGATAACCCAATCACGGTTGGCAACTTTGCTTCCCTCTTTAATTGCACGCCGGTGGGTCAGGCCTCAGATTCTATGACGGCTCCAACGTAAGGGCTTATTGAGAATTAGAGAGATAATGCTGGTTGGTGCCTGACGCTCTGTCTCTGGTCGGGCTCATCGGAGTCTAACTGTTGGTTTTCTTTTGCTCCAGCATTTCAGTGGTTTCTTGCTGTCGAGTCCTCACCGTTGTCTCACCTCTGTGGTTCTTTGATTTTTGTGTTCACGGAGATGTTGCACTGATGAGTTAGGAGGCCTTCATGCGGACTGAACAAATTATTTGTCTAAATCGCGACGGAAGTAAGGGCGAGGATTGTGGCCACGTAAAATCGATTTAAGCCCCCCAGTGGAAATCTTTCCACTGACCGTTCCAAGGCGGTTCTTCCGTGGCGGTTTATTTATGGTGTTGTTTGTTACTTACTGTGTGTATCACTTGTGTCTTTTTATTTTGGATGGCCATATGGCCATTTTGTGTGAAAGTAACTGTCCTTATGGTCTTCCTTTGTTGAGGTTTCCATTATGGTCTGGTCGCTTAATGTTTGTGTTTCTTTCCCTTTGGTATCTCTAGGGCTCGGCGTGACCAGCCGATTCACCGTGCCGGACCGCCACCTCGGGTAACCCTCAACCTCCAGGATCCCTTCTTCCGGCTTACAGGACCCCACCCATGGCAAACGGGTGGTACTTCCTTTAGCTCTTCCCAGTGGGCACAGAGACCACAGCGGTAATGTTCCCAGTGGGAATTGAGCCCCCAGGGCCACGGCAAGGCAGGAAGTCTAATACCTGGGGGCCTTTGATTGTTAAAAAGGCCTATTTTCGACCTTGTTAGCACTGCTGCCCCTTCAGTTTTGATCGAATCTTCATGATTCGCGACGGAGGTGGGGGCGAGGATTGTGGCCACGTAAAATCGATTTAAGCCCCCCAGTGGAAATCTTCCACTGACCGTTCCAAGGCGTCTGTTCTGTGGCGATTTATTTATGTTGTTGTTTGTTACTTACTGTGTGTATCACTTGTGTCTTTTAATTTTGGATGGCCATATGGCCATTTTGGGGGAAAGTAACTGTCCTTATGGCCTTCCTTTGTTTCGGTTTCCATTATGGTCTGGTCGCTTAATGTTTGTATTTCTTTCCCTTTGGTGTCTTTTATGGGTGGAGTAAGTTAATTGTATCAATTCCTGATCTTTGTTTTACTTCTACTTTTCTAAGTTACATTTTAAATATGAATAATATACATCATGCAAAAATAAGACTGCTAAAGCCTACCTCTTGCTTTCCTTCAAACTGCGCAGATGCGGTACTCTTTGAAGGCACAACTGTATCACCAGATGTTGACATCCTCGTTTCTGACTGAACAGGGCGTAACGGCACATTCAACGGGACATGCTTTGAAGAACTAACACTTGATGAAGTTGATTTCATGAAACTGCTTTGACTAGAAGAATTTGAAGATTTAAATGAAAGGTCTTGAGGAGCATCTAATGAATCTTTAGATGAACTGGTTCTACTTTTGTTAAAACAAGTACTGAACAATAGCGATTCGCCACGTCTTTGTTTTTCCTCTTGGGCTCTAAGTGTCTTCATACTGAGGTCCAATGCAGGCATTTCACCTAAACCTGAACTAGACTTGAACACATGTTCAGGAGACACCGACAACTTTTGGCGCTTAGACTCACTTTCTTTATGCACACTTGTAATATTATTTCTCGTAGATTTCAACTGCATTCCGGGAAAGTTATTGGCGTTTTTGTTAGTATCATGAAATGGATTTTGCCTCTTGAGTTCATTAGAATGCGCAGGGCCTACAGGGCCTTTCTGACGGGTCGCCCCTGATGTGAGTGGCCCTTTAGGGATTTGCGTGTGATTGGATGGTGGTGGAGCACTTTGCCGGTGTTTAAATTGACCAGTCTTCTCTATTGCACTCGGAATATCAATAATATCTTTCTGTTCAGTCACAAGCCTACTGAGTTCATGCAGTGGTTTATTGTCTTTTGACACCGGGCTCATTAACGGATGGATTGGCTGCATGGGTGTCGGAATTCCAGGTACACCAAGCTGGGGAATCATAAATGGAAATCGCATTGGCTGCATACCTTGCATTCCTCTAACTAGTCCTCCCATTGGCTGCAAAGGCGGAAAGAACATGGGTCGCGGTAAACTAATTGGTGAGATGATAGGTTGTGAATTATCAGATTGTGTGTGTATTCCAGATATTAATGACTGACTATTTTCATTTGTGTTTATTTTCATGTTTTCCTTCAAGTCTTCGTGTTTCTCTGCCTTGGCTTTATCCTGAGTTTCATCAGTCTTCAGTCCTTTCTTTAAATGAACAGTTTCTGAAGGTTTCTCGTTTTTCTCATCGGTTTTCAGTGTCTGGTCTAACAGCTCTCGTACAGTCTTTTGGCCACCAGATGGTTTACGACCCTGCAAAGAATCATTTAAATAATGTACAATGTATGACATTGCGCGAACACACCAATATGCGATAATGTCTTTCAAGGTATCTGATGAAAACAAAGACTGTCTTATTGGTCCTACTGAAAACATAGGTACTTACTGCCTCAATAAACGATAAGGCGATTATTTTCTGAACAACCTCTAATTTCTATGAGCGGGAGTAAGGAATAATACTTGCCAGTCTAATTCATTTTGATCGGACATCATTGAAAGAAGTTCAAATTTTCAATGATAATATAAATGAGCATAACAAAGCGAATATCGAAAGGATCGACAAGGGAGTGCACAAAATAGGATGCACAAACAGAACGGAATAAGATATTCACTTGCCAGTCGCAACACACAGAACGCCGAACGCCACCGTTTAAGGTAAACGAGTACCGCCGTAGTTGTAGACCTCGTAGATCTGCCATGTGCACTGGGAGTTTGCACAACAGGACCTTTGAATAGAGGAATACTGTGTATAAAAGTTTTTGGATTTTTCCTGCGGTAACAGATAACCATTGCCCTTTCCTAGGCCACAGTTAGCTGTTTATTCGCATTGAATGTTCGCAATTATTAGCGCATTTTCATCACCTATGAGAAATTCATAAAAACTCCTTTTCTTAAAAGTAAACGTTTCCGCAAAACTGAATCCTTTGGAATTTTTGCTATTTAATCATAAAGTTGGCTACACACCTAGTACGCGTTTTAGGTAAGTTAAAATTGAAGTGAGGGCAATGATCAGTAATCGATTCAATTACCTCACATCTCCCATCCAAGACACCAAATGGGCCCCGTCAAGCGATTTTGGTACTTATCGCCTATGCGAGCAGCGAAGGTTCAGGCGAGCCTGCGCATCCGCGCAGTCTCGCCAGAACCTTCGCTGCTCGCTCATACAAGCAGTGAATCAAGAGGAACCTTCAGACAGAAAGCCATATCCCTGGCCCGTCTAAATGGCTGGGTATGCGCAGTTAAAATTTGTCATGACGGAATGCTCGAAGACACAAATTCGCTTGGCGGGGCTCAAATGGAAGGAAGCACAAATATAAAACAACTTCACCATAATGAAGACATCACAAGCGGAAAGCCAAAAGGACAGTTACTGTCCCACAAAATGGCTCATAGGCTATCCAAAACAAAATAATATAAGCGATACAAACACTCAAAGACAAACCATAACAAAAAATAAACCTGAAAATCTAGACAAAAAACATCATGTTTGCTTTATCACTTTTAATCGTTAGTCCGCTGAATAAATTACTTAAGACCCACCCTTTCTGACTATCAGCCAATCAAATCAGTTGATATAATAAACTAGTCATTCAATTCACAAACTGTTTGACTAACAGGGTAGATCTTTATCAGATCTGATCTGGATCTACACTGGTTTCAAAAGGAGGGGTTCAGCAGGACAAGGGTTGAAATTTCAATATATGATGGGACCATCATAAAGTCTGATGTCTAGTCCACAGGCGTGCAACCAAAGAGTGCAGCAAAGCAGTTCATTGTATAAGGGTCGAAAGCCAAGCATGCGACTTACTGTCAATCTACGGTCCCTCAGATCTTCTTCTATGTATAGCTTAATGTACTGTCCCATCATGACGACTTAAATTAAATTTACTCAGTACAACTGTCTAAAACCTTTTAGCTCTACATCTTAACAGAAAGTGTAATATATATTTTTGTACTTGGAAATCATTTTCCTTAACTGTACAGAAATTCTACTGCTGCCAAATAGCATTGAAAAATTTAAGAAAATCGCCATTTAACCAGATTTCTAAGGTCCTTGTTACAGAATCATTTTCATAAATACAGAAAGTTGAGAAATTATTATAATTCATGATAGGATAGTATTATCTAAATCCATACAGCATAATACAGTGAGTTTGCTAGTGTATAAGAAAAGAAGCTAACAAAAGCAATTAGGGCTTTGTGAGAACAGAAGGAGAAAGGAAATATTTAGTTGATAGAAAGAAAGCTTCCAAGCAAATACTGTAACATCTACATGGGTAAGGAACCTATGTTGCACTTGATGTAACAAATCCACTTTGAAGACCTTCGTATATGATATTTGTAGCATTCTTATGTATAGGCTTGGGGAAACTATAAGCAGCGTTCTAAAGGTAAAAGGTGAAAAGAAAGCACTACCAGCAAGCGAGACAACAATGTACAGTTACTGACTAATATAATACAGACACTACATCATACAACAGGCTTGCCTCACCTTATCACCAAATTTTTGTTTCCTTCTGTCTTCCCAAATTTTCTCCTTTTGCAACAGAAGTCGCTTAGCATCCTTTATAAAAATTGAGGGTATCGCATTAGGTACACATTAAAAAGGGAAGCTTTGTTTGGGAATTGTTTGTTTGATTTGAGGTTTAACGTCCCCGTCAACACTATTTAGGTCATTTTGGAGACATTGCTTCCAATTTTGTGGGACTTTTACCCGACATTGAGATGAAATGACATCTCAATCCCTGCCGCCCAATGAAACCAATAGAGTTTACAAGCATGGACGGGCCGACTCGCAGCAATTTTCCTGGGCAGGCTTATAAGTTCTAAGCGGATTACCAGTACTCATGTGCGGTCGGTATCAGCTCTGCGTGGAAGCATCGTGCAGCCAAATCTATTTCTCCAAGCCCCGATGGGCGGGGGCGGTTTGTTTTGGAATCACTGGTCCCCTTGTTAGCTCTATCATATATTACCAACCTTATCAGCCCATGCCACACTACTTCTTGTTCGTATTTCTTATATCCGAAGCAGTCGGTCCCTGCCCATAGGGGCTTGAAGAAATATATGGGCTGCATGATGCTTCCACGCAGAGCTGAATCTGGCCCGCACACTAGTACTGGTAAACCGCTTGGAGGATCTAAGCCTGTCCAGGAACCGCGGTGCGAAGCGGACCGTCCATGCTAATAAACCCTATTTGTTTCATTGGGCGACAGGGCTTGAGATGTCATTTCATCACAATGTCGGGTAAAAGTCTCACAAAATTGGAAGCAACGTCTCCAAAATGACCTTTACAGTGTTGACGGGGATGTTAAACCTAAAATCAAACAAACAAATATATCCGAAGCATGAAAAGAAATGCCTAAAGTATCGATACGTTTCAGTTTATTGACTTATCCTAGTGCCACAGACCATAAGGAAACTGTGCAATGATTAATGAGCAAAGAAGACTTATGTTTAGTTAAAAGCTGATCAAAGAAAAAAGTAAACAAAACATAAATAGATCGTAGTTACTGATGGCATAACTGTCCCCTTTACGTATGAATTTCTCCGGCAGTACTAAAGAAACAACACTGTACAACATACTCCAAACCCTGCAGCATGTGTGACAAAAATTAACTGTAGTTGGGTGATATACTTATGCTTTTCAATAAAAATCTCTCCAGTATGCAATCAGTGGGATAATATTTCAACATAAACTGGGCCCGACAAGCGATTTTGGTACTTATCGCCTATGCGAGCAGCGAAGGTTCAGGCGAGCCTGCGCATCCGCGCAGTCTCGCCAGAACCTTCGCTGCTCGCCCATACAAGCAGTGAATCAAGAGGAACCTTCAGACAGAAAACCATATCCCTGGCCCCTTTGAATGGCTGGGCATGCGCAGTTAAAATTTGTCATGACGGAATGCTCGAAGACACAAATTCGCTTGGCGGGGCTCAACTAAGATTTACAAAATTTTAATTACCGCCTAGGCTTATTACTAAGATTGTGTAGACATTTGGGGTAATATTCTGACAATGCTTTATTTGGCAAGATTTGAAATTCGGAATATGCTTGCTGGTCTGCTATATGTAGTATCACATAAAGGTTATATCAGAGAAGAACAAAACACATTGATTGTCACGTCAACTGATCCGAGGTTTGGCCACTCGTGTACATCCTAATATAAAGGCATTCATTTATTATTATTGAGGACTATCATTTTATTACATAATATTATGTAGCCCTCAGTGCTGATTGAAGAGTTGTCCTTTGTCTTCAACAGGTATTGTGCCTTCTTGTGGATAACCAGTAGTTTACTATTTGGTCATAACTGAGGACATTTTTTTATGATTTCATCAAGTTAACAAGTTTGTGAAATGAAGACCCCTAAACTCCACTTTAGGAGTAGCAAATTGGGGTTTAAGGGGGGGGGGGGGTATTATTTTTCTTATTTCTGCTCAGACATAGGTTGTGGGTACTGGTTAAAACTCCTTCATTGAGGCAACGAGGAGGTTCAACCTATGTTTTATGTATAAAAGACTAACATCACAAAAGTTCAACAGAACATCAACCAGTTTGGCGGTACCAAAAACCGAATGTGTTATTGTAATGGTCTCTTGTTCCTTACTTATCCATCACATTTATCAAGTCTGTGTGATTACCACCAAACTAAATCCTACTTTATACAGAGAATAGAAATGGAAGCAATGATCAGGAATCGATAAAATTAACCCACAGCTCCCATCAGAGGCACCAAAGAGAAAGAAACACAAACATTAAACAACAGACCTAATGGAAACATCAACAGCGGAAAGCCAAAAGGACAGTTACTTAACCACAAAATGGCCAAAAGGCTAACCAAAATAAAATAATTTAAGCGACACAAACATCCAAAGACAAACCATAACAAAATTAAACCGCGACAGAAGAACCGCCTTGGAACGGTCAGCGGTAACGAAATCAATTTCACGTAGCCACAATCCTCGCCCTTACTTCAGTCGCGATTAAGACAAATAATTTGTTCAGTCCGCATGGTGGCCTCCTAACTCATCAGTGCAACATCTCTGTGATCACAAAAATCAAACAACCACAGAGATGAAACAAAGTGAGGACTCGACAGCAAGAAACCACTGAAATGCTGGAGCAAAAGAAAACCAACAGTTAGACTCCGATGGGCCCGACCAGAGACAGAGCATCAGGAACCAACCAACATAAGCCTTTAAGCTGGAACCGTCATAGAATCTTAGGCCTGACCCACTGGCGTGCAATTAAAGAGGGAAGCAAAGTTGTCAACCTTGATTTGGTTAACTACCATGCATGCAGTCTGTCGTATAACATTTATGTTGTACCCAATCAATGATTTTACGAAATTGGGTGCTGAAGTCATTGCAGTCATATATTTTTCTGAATTTATATACTATGTCACCATAAAATTCGGGTTCCGATAGACCTTGTTGCAGAAGAGATTAAAGTCCAATATTGAATTTTGAAATTAAATCAGGATGACGTCTAAAAAACTTTGAAAAGGCTTTGGGTAGTTTATGGTACCGATAACCCTGATTAAGAAGTTTAGCCATTAACAATTTATTACGAGTGTTGAAGTCAGTTACATGACTCCACGCTCTGGCAAATCGAATTAATTGCGAAATATAACTGGTGTTTCGGGTGTACATCATTTTTGATATTTCTGCTCCATGGCACATATTGTGTGAACTTGTTAGAACCGTCTCACTGAGACGGCTCTAACGAACTCCCATTCTATGTTTGGTTTAAATATGAAAAATATCACAGGTTTTCATCAGAAAAATAAGTTATCGTTTTTGAGAAATGAAAAGATGTATTATGTCACGCTATGATAATTAAAAAGAATAAGGAGAGGAAGAAGAAGAAATACGTGAACTAGTAGCAGGTCAACAATAATAATAATTATTATTATAATAATAATTATTATTTACATTTGACCTCTGAAAAAAATTATTATAAAAGCATCAGTACTTGTAGTGATAACCTCAAATTAATATTTTTACATACCATGCTTATTGTGAAAAATAATAAACATGTGAATAATATTTTTTTCTGATTAATTATATTCCTTTTTCAGTATATAAATATTCTATTTGCTGGTATAAATCTTAAATCTACTTTTTCATGTACATTATTGATTTTCCCTTTAAGTGCCTCAGTCAGGTGATTCAACAAGCGATACTAATCACCCGATTAAGGGCCGCCTTCATCTGCTATAGGTAGTAAATCACAAGGGGCAACAAAACAATTATAAACACAGGGTGTGTGCTAGTGTTACAAGAATAAATACCTTTAAAGGGAAAGTCCAATTTGCCAAAAGAAGCTAGTCTGACCTAAAACAATATTTTTGATGTTTCCAAAGCAAGCTTTGAGTTAGGAGGCCTTCATGCGAACTGAACAAATTATTTGTTTAAATGGCGACGGAAGTAAGGGTGAGGATTGTGGCCACGTAAAATCGATTCAAGCCCCCCAGTGGAATTCGTTTCCGCTGACCCTTCCAAGGCGGTTCTTCTGTCGCTGTTTATTTTTGTTATTGTTTGTCTTTGGGTGTTTGTGTCGCTTATATTATTTTATTTTGGATAGCCTACTGGCCATTTTGTGGAAAAGTAACTGTCCTTTTGGCTTTCCACTATTGATGTTTCCATTAGGTCTGTTGTTTCATGTTTGTGTTTCTTTCCCTTTGGTGTCTCTGATGGGAGCTGTGAGTTGATTGTATCGATTCCTAATCATTGCCTCCTCTTCTATTTTTATAGCTTTATTTAACTCTTATCCTGATGAATAATTTAATTACCAACCCCCATATCTGACTATCGCCCAATCAGATTACATGGTACAATGTTGTCATTCAAATTCACAAAGTGAATGATAAATAGTGTAGATCCTGGTCAGATGGCTTCTTCAAACGCCATCTGATCTGGACCTATACTGTTTACAAAGGTAAGGTTTTCGTGAACAGCAGGATAAGGGTTAAGAGTGTAGATACTTTTTCTAAAACAGAGACTGTAGGTACTTGTTAACCACCTCGAAGAAAGGAACCATTTTATCACATGTATGCAAAAGCATATTGCCAGTGGCTAAAACAGGGGAACATCAGAACTTTACTAAATGCAATCTGTACCACTTCAAGACATATATGGCGGTTTATAGGCTCATACAATGTAACTGCATAATGCCACAATAAAACTCAACTTGAGTCAAGGAAATTTGTTTCGTCTCATTTAGGTAATGGGCCTTGCTGAGAGCTTATATTTCTAGCAAATTCATGTAGAAGTGAACTAAAGTAAAAGTGGAAATTATTATTAGTTTAACATACCACTTTTTATACAGCAAAGAAATCTGGAGGCTTTTGATTGGACAGTCCAAGGGCAATTATTTTCAATATATAGACTGTGAGAAAAGCTAAGACAACTGAAGGTAGGATTTGCAGGCCATAACTCTCCCGCTCTTTGTTGCCGCAAAGCAATTATCGGTGAAGTAAAGTCCGATCCCTGACGAGTCTCCATCATACTACATGAATGTCGTAACCATCATGAAAACACATCTATATAATTTGACCCCCTTGAACCCCACATTTATATAGCAAATCTGGGGTTTAGAAGGGTATACCTTATTTTTCTTATTTCTGCTCTAAAATATAGATTGTGGCTACTCGTAAGAACCGCCTCAGTAAGGCGGTTCTAACGAGTACACACAATCTATATTTTGAGCAGAAATAAGAAAAATATCACATTTTTTCAACTTGAAATTTTCTTTTTTTTTCGGCGTTAAGTTTCCAATGTATTTGTATAGGCGTGTTTTTGTAATGTAAGGAATGAAGCAAAACTGAAGATCTTCAACTGTGACAGGATTCGACCCCGGATCGCTCAGGTGAAAGAGCACTTCTCTACCCACTGAGCCAAAGGGTCTACACCAGACGCAGTTGGCAAAGATTGGTTATTAACCTATAAGATTTGCATAATTGACCATGGTAGAGGTTTAGGTAGGAGCTACGGGTCGCAATGAATACACTTATTTCCTAATCATTCACGTTAATAAAATTGGATCTACAAGGAAATTCATAGCACAGAAAAGATAACGTGATATCAACCTAGTTGAAGAATCAAACAAACAGCTAGAGATCTGAATAGAAGAAACAGCAATGATCAGGAATCGATACAATTAATCCACAGCTCGTAGCAGTGACACCAAAGGGAAAGAAAGACAAACATGAAATAACTAAAACCTAATGGAAACATCAATAGCGGAAAGCCAAAAGAAAGTTACTTTTGCACAAAATTGTCAGCCGGCTATCCAAAACAAAATAATATAACACACACTCTAAGACAAACCATAACAAAAATGACAGAAGAATCGGCTTGGAACGGTCAGTGAAGCGAATTTCACTTGGGGGTGGGGGGGGGGGGGGAGGGGGGCTTTAATCGCTTTCACGCAGCTGCAATCCGCGCCCTTACGTCTGTCGCGATTTAGACAAATAATTTGTTCAGTCCGCATAAAGGCCTCCGAACTCATCAGTGCAACATCTCCCAGAACACAAAAATCAAACAAACACAGAGATGAAACAATGGTGAGGACTCGACGGCAAGAAACCACTGAAATGCTGGAGCAAAAGAAAACCAGCAGTTAGACTCCGATGTACCCGACCAGAGACAGAGCATCAGGCACGAACCAACATTACATAAAATTAAATTCTCTCTTATTCTCAGTAAGCCTTTACGCTGGAACCGTCATAGAATCTGAGTCCTGACCCTATAAAGTATAAGTTGTTGGATGTATTTGACTGATAAGTAATAAAACTTTGGCATGTTTCCATTTATACTGACGCTGTAATAAATGTATAAAGACAGTTACGTACTTTTCTTATCTTCATATTCTCAAGCTCTTGTTTTATTATTAAGGCCCTGTTCTGTACTTCTTCCTTTCTACCAATCTCTTCTGTCTTCACTACAGCATTTTCTGTTCTGACCTTGGTGTTTTCCTCAACAGCCGACTTGACTTCATCCTTTGGTTCCTGTTTCAATGCAAGTTTTTTGCCTGCTTCAGTCTTGTCATCTGTAGGTGTAGAAGGCCGTTTTTCTGTTTCAGTAGCTGGCGCAGGTCTCAAAAACTTTTTCTTCTTTCTTTTCTTTCCCACTGGTTTAATTTCGTCACCTTTCTTCCATCTTTCATATGGTAAAAGCAACCTTAAAATAGATAGACTTTTTATGCCACAAGATAAGGATAAGGTAGGGTTTACACGATTACATATAAGGATAAGGTAGGGTTTAGACGATTCTAACTACTGTTTTTGTTTGTACTGGAGCCCAGTCAACACTATTTTAGGTCATTTTTGAGCCCGTCAGTTTTCCGGACAGGCTTATACGTAAGCGGTTAACCCGTATAGTGCACATTCTTTCACCTGCCCTTCTTGAATCAGCGGAAGGGAGAGAATCACCATAGAAACGATTCCAAGATCAGTCTCCATGAAAGAATGTTGCCGACCCAGGCAGGTATCGAACCCGCGTCCTCCTGATCACCAGTCAGACGCGCATTCGACTTAGCTACTGAGGCCGGCTCTAACACCTGCAGAGTTTCAGAAGGATTGGTAGCAAATTGTTAGAGGAGTGGCGCTTTCAAGGTCTCAATAACAGTAGTAAATGGTCCTGAAAATGCCTCCAATCCAATACGCCAAAGGGACAGAAAAGAAACACAAACATTAAACAACTTCACTATAATGAAAACGTCACACGCGTAAAAACCAAAAGGACATTTATACATTATATTGCTTATTTTGCATATTACTGCTCGAAGATCTGACAGGTCGTGGAAACACACGTTAGAATCGCCTAAATGATTCGGCTTTCGGCAAAAATAAGAAATAGAAATCGCATATTAACCGATTTTGTTTGTTTGAATTGGTGTTTAACGTCCCCGTCAACACTATTTAGGTCATTTTGGAGGCGTTGCTTCCAATTTTGTGGGACTTTTACCTGACATTGAGATGAAATGACATCTCAAGCCCTGCCGCCCAATGAAACCAGAAGGTTTATTTTTCATTGGACGATCTGACTCACACCGCTTTGCCTGGGCAGGCTTAGTCCTTCTAAGGGGTTTACCAGTACTCGTGTGTGGTGAGATTCAGCTCTGCGTGGAAGCATCATGCAGCCCAGCCCCGATAAGCGGGGGCGGGCTTATTAACCGATTATATGTACGAATATCTCATATGCAAATCTTATCTTCATGTTATTACTTATGAAGTTATTCGCTGTCCAGTCAGTTATGGTTTCTAATCAACCCTGTATAATGATCAAAAATAATGATTAAAATTGAAGTGAAGACAATGATCAGAAATCAATAGATTTAACGTACAGCTCCCATCAGAGACACCAAAGGGACAGAAACATAAACATGAAACAACATACCGCAACGGAAACATCAACAGCGGAAAGCCAACAGGACAGTTACTTTCCCACAAAATGGTCAACTGGCTATCCAAATCAAAATAACATAGGCGAGAAAAACCATAACAAAAAAACAAACCACGACAGAAGAACCGCCTTGGAACGGTCAGTAAAACGAATTCCACTTGGGGGCTTAAATCGATTTTACGTGGCCAGAATCCTCGCCCTTGTCATAAGATAATTCTAAATATTCAAAGGTATCGCAATAACGAAACCGATAATCAGGATCATAACACAGGGTTCGTACAAAACCAGCTGAAACAGGTCGGAATTAATAAAAACAAAACTTTAGAGGTGGTGAACAGTAATCACAGGATCCGAAACTTATACTTCAAGAATATCATGGTCACTAATATCAGAGATAAATATAGATCAAACTCCGGTGAAGTTGATGTCGCACCTGTCCCCACCTGCCCAGCCCAAAAACAACAATGTTTATTTCAGATAGAAGAAATAAATATAGGAAATAAAGAAGTACCCACAGTCTAAATATCTGAGGTTAGAAAATGATTAAGTTCTTAATGTGGAAAAGGTTACAAGAAATGACCTAACAATTATATCCAAAGTACATGCACATCCTAATTCCATACAGAAAACGTATGCAAAGTTTGAAAACGGCTGGTACAAAAAATAAAATGAGTTGCACCCACAAGATATCTATTCTAAACGTAAATGAATCTAAAAAAACTAAGTTAAAAAAGTGGAAAAAGTTGATACAAAATTAAAGGAGGATAACCCCAAAAGCGCATGCACATCTGCAGACCATGACAAAATGTCTGCAGGATTTCAAAAAGATCCCTAGCAAACTGTAACAGGAGTTGTGCTCACAAGGTACCTATTCTTAAATTAACTAGACCTGGAAAAAACTAAGTTGTAAACGTGGAAAAGGTTGATGGAAATAAAGTGAGGACGCCGAAAACCACATGTACATCTACAGACCATGACAAAACATCTGCAAAGTTTCAGAAGGATTGGTAACAAATTGTTAGAGGAGTTGCGCTCACAACGTCTCAATTCAAGTAGTAAATGGTCCTGAAAACTAAGTTGAAAAAGTTGACAAAAAATTAACAAACGATAACCCCAAAACCACATGCACATGTGCAGACCATGACAAAAACACCTGTAAAAGTTCAGAATGTTTGATAAAAAAACTGTAAGAGGAGTTGCGCTCACAAAGTATCTATTCTAATAGTATGCGGGTGTCCATTCTAATAATAGTATTTGGACCTTGAAAAAAACTACGTTAAAAGAGTGGGAAAACAGAGGATAACCCCCAAACCACATGCACATCTTTACACCATGACAAAAACACCTGCAAAGTTTAAAATGATCGATAAAAAACTGTAAGAGTTCCGCTCACAAAACACCCAGGTAAAATGTTGACGGAAAATGAACGGATGGTCAAACAGACAGGCAGACTTAAGGACGGACGAACATACGGAAACGTGCACGCCTCTCTTCCTGCTAAAGCAGTTGCGACAAAAACAAATTTCTTTTGCTGATTCAACACTAACTTGCACCAATATAATTTATTCCTGGTAAGAACTAAGTATGACAACCCGGAGAAGGCTTCAGTTATCATTTGTCAATTCCTCCCCATCCCGAAAATATGCCTATATAATTTTGACCCCCTTGAACCCCACTTTTATATAATATAACTGGGGTTTCCGGGGATATACCTTATTTTTCTTATTTCTGCTCTAAAATATAGATTGTGAGTACTCGTTAAAACCGCCTCGATGAGGCGGTTCTAAAGAGTGCCCACAATCTATACTTTGAGCAGAAATAAGAAAAATATCACAATTTTTCATATTTTTTTTTCCTTTTTTCGGCGATAAAGGTGGCAATGTATTTGTATAGACGTGTTTGCGTAATGCTTTTACGGATTTCTATATATGTAGTATGTAAATCAAACCTATAACAGATTGTTTGCAATAAGACCGAAAAACATGCAGTGAAAGTGTGACAAGACTCACATAAAGCGTCCAAGCAAAATGTCTCATACTAACTTAATAAGTCTGTGAACTTTACCTTAGAACAAAAGCGGCAAAATATACATTTTACTCATTTTGTAAACTCCCACATTTTAAAAAGAAATGTAAGACTTATATGGGTATACATAATATTCTTTGTCTTGTTCAAAAATCACAGATTGCGTGCATTTGTTAAAACTGGCCTCACTGATGTGGCTCTAAAAACACATTATATATGTTAGGATTAGACAGTACAATAACATCGCAAATTTCCTTTAAAAATGTCAGGTCTAGCCCCATGAAAGAAACATTTTCTCACATGAGTGTTATCCTATTGACGACTCATCTACAACCTAAACATAATGATCAAATGCGTGACTGTGTTAATATACTAGATAGAATGACTGTTGATAAAGCAGGTTAACACGTGCGTAATTTCTGTCACACATTAATAACGTTTAGCTAATTGACTTTTCCACAAACATATAATATATGTTATTTTTTAGGAAACGTCGAATTCACAAACAGTGAAAAATAAAATCGCATTTTCAGTGTTTGAACCAGTGACGATATCGATTTAGATTTCACTGAGAAATCACTTTCATTCATTGAAAAGCATGTAAGAAAACATTAATCCTCACAATACTTCATATGCCATTGATATAAAGAATACCTATATGTATTTATATACATGTGTATGAAAACATTGTGAAAACGACAATCATTTTCAGTGCATTTTAAAGGGAACTGAAGCTACAGCCATGCAGGTATTTAAATTGTGTAAACTTACTTCTCATAGTGTCTACGAGTACATGTTGCGGCACTGGTATTGCCGGCGTTGCCTCCTAGCTGGTCAAACAAGTATTTCCACATCCGTTTATTGGTTACCTAAAATTCAGATTAGTCGTGGATTATATATGGTAGTGCTGATTGTATTCAATACGAAAACACGCCTATACAAATACATTGTAAACTTTACCGCCGAAAAAAACGAAATATTTCAGAAGAAAAATTGTGATATCATTCTTAATTCTGCTCTAAATATAGATTGTGGCTATTCGTTAGAACCGCCTCATCGAGGCGCGATGAGGCGGTTCTAACGAATAGCCACAATCTATATTTTAGAGCAGTCGAGGTGGTCCTAACGAATAGCCACAATCTATAATTTAGAGCAGAAATAAGAAAAATAAGGTTTACCCCTGTAAACCCAAGTTTTACTACATAAAAGTGGGGTTCAAGGGGATCAAAATTATGTAGGCGTGTTTTCGTGATGCATCGAAAACGATATCCAAGCAAGATCAGCTTTTAAACATATTCAGTTGTGAGTTTCAGATAGTATCACAATACTTTTTAACTAGATCTACAATCTTCAGAACAGGATGATCGTTACAAAAACGAACAGCCTCAAACTGCATGCTACGACTGAGAGGCTACTTAGCTAGTTTTCTATCCTTAAATTGTAAGAGAGAGAGAAAGAGAGAGAGAGAGAGAGAGAGAGAGGGACCGTAATTGTATGATTAGATTTAGCTGTAACAACAGTGTAACCTAAAATGATATGATTCACTTATTTGTCATAAACGTAAAATTGTTTCTATTTTATACACAACACAAATATTAATTCAAATACATTGCTGTTTACGTATCTCCCATTATTCAAAAGAAGGATAAAGAGCTGAATTATTGTATTCTGTCATTCCTTTTTCGAGTCTTTGTAGTGATTTATGCAGAGTTTTAATGATACTGTTTTCTTCGTTATAATAACCATTCACGTATCTTTGATGGATAAATGTGTGCGTGTATGTGTGTGTGTGTGTGTTTGTGTGTGTTTCAGTTTTATGTCCCACCAACAACTAAGGTCACACAGAGACAGGAACTTGGTTTAAAGACTCATCCGAAAGTCTGTAGGGGTCCGAATTCGAACCAAGGAAAACCAGATTTCGTAAAGCATGTATCTGTCCCAAACATACCGCTTCATATCCGCCAATCTTTTCAGCCATCGTGTAGAACTGGTACAAATCAACTGAAACAAACGAAGTATACAGTGAAACGTCGATGGCTAAAACACCTTTGGGACCATGAAAATATGTTCCAGACATGGGTAGTTCGAGCCACTCGAGAGTTATTGACAGAAGGCATAAATGGGTTAGTTTTGGGACTTGTTTTCGATGTTCTATAATACAAAATGTATGCTGTAGGTACTCATTAGAATCGCCTCGTCGAAGCGATTCTAATGAGTACACACAGCATACACTTACACGATAATAGACTAATCTTTCCTTAATTATTCCCCGGCATTTCTCATTTAGAGGAATTCCCTAGGGACTCAATAGCGGGTTCGACTCAACCATGGTAAACCAGCCATCGGTGTTCGAGGCATCGAAGTTTTACTGTATTCCAATACAGGTAACCCACTTTATACTGAATTTTTCTATATCGATAAAACTCGTTAAAAAGACAGTTTCAAGGGAATGTACCCTCAGCTGAAGATGGGAAGGAGTAATAGAGACACTTTTGGATATTGTTTTTGTTACTCCAAAAACACATGTTGTGGATATTTGTTTGAATCGCCACGCTAAGGCGATCCTAACAAATATCACATCCATTGCAACAGATAAGGTTGGTATTTTGTGATAACTGAAGGATAGTTTTTGTTCATTCTCCATAAAAACCTATGTTGTGTGTATTCCTTAGAACCGCCTCGGAGATGCGGCTCTAATGAACACAGACAACATAGGTTTATATGGAGAAATAAGGAAAACTATCCTTCAAATATCACAAAATACAAACTTTATCTGTTGCTTTGTTTACATCATTTGTTACTTAAGAAATAGATCAGCTCTAACTGTGATTTGTTGTGTAATAAATCACAGTTTGGAGGTCAGTTGTAAAGTAGACAAATCACGAGCGCGTAGCGCGCGTGATTTGTTTTCTTACAACTGACCGACAAACTGTGATTTATTACCCAACAAATCACTGGCTAGAGCTGATCTATTTCGATTCTAACACGCTGAAAATCGGCAATAATAATGTTGTTTCCTTCAAAATCTCACAACTTTTCGCCATTGTTAGAAGAAATCCCGCTTAAATTATCGACTGAAACACGTGCATTTATATCCTTTTCTAACGTTTTCGATGCCAGAAAATGACGTTACACAGTCTAACGTCAAGTTAATCGACTAGTGACGTCATAAATTTGCAGTTTTTAATGACGTCACACATCAAGCTCTTCCGAGCTGTGATTTGTTGCAGAATAAAACACAGTTATTTTGCATAGCCTATATAGGCGCGCTGTGTTAGAATTGGGGTTATTGATGGGAACACGCACTTTATTACAGGCTATATTCCTCCCTCTTTATGCCGGCAATTTCTCTATAACGGTAAAATGTGAGGGAACAAACACTGTCGTTGTAACGAGGGAGGGCTGTCTGAATTTACATGTTGATGCTGCCAAGATATTGTAACTTGTGAACAGTTTGCCATCTCAAAACCCTACTTTTGGTCTAGACTTTTCGGCGGACTGCATTTGGTGAAAACGGACTACCCTCAGTTTACTCATTTCCTCACTTCAGTGTTCACCATATAAAGATAATCATAGCAACAGAGTTGGTTAGTATTGTGATAATTGAATGATAATTTTTGTTAGTTCTCCATAAAAACCTATGTTGTGGATATTTATTAGAAATAGTTCTAATAAATGGCGGTTCAAATAAATACCAGCAACATAGGTTTATATGGAGAAATAGGAAAAACTAACCTTCAATTATCACAAAGTATCCACCTAAAGAGGATCTTACAATCATGGTCATTTCGTGTAATATTTATGATACACAAGGCTCGTGGTCATTTCATATGAAATCAATGAGACGAGCTTCCGGAGTATTTCATATATTTGTAAGATTCTGTTTAGCATATAACAATTTTATTTAAGAAATAGATCAGCTCTAGCTGTGATTTGTTGTGTAATAAATCACAGTTTGGAGGTCAGTTGTAAAGTAGACAAATCACAAGCGCGTAGCGCGCGTGATTTGTCTACTTACAACTGACCGACAAACTGTGATTTATTACCCAACAAATCACTGGCTAGAGCTGATCTATTTCGATTCTAACAGGCTGAAAATCGGCAATAATGTTGTTGTTTCCTTCAAAATCTCACAACTTTTCGCCATTGTTAGAAGAAATCCCGCTAAAATTGTCGACTGGAACACATGCATTTATATCCTTTTCTAACGTTTTCGATGCGAGAAAATGACGTTACACCGTCTAACGTCAAGGAAATCGACTAGTGACGTAATAAATTTGGAGTTTTTAATGACGTCACCTATCACGCTCTTCTGAGGTGTGATTTGTTGCATAATAATTCACAGTTCCTTTCCATTGCCTATATAGGCGCGCTGTGTTAGAATTGTCCTTAGTTTCTAGTCCTTTTGGATCATTGATTCCATTGTGGAATTTTGAAAATATCTGATGATTATTGATGGAGCCTAATTGGCCGAAACTAGCTAGTCTGACCCAGAAAAACTGATACATCTCATACTTTTCAGTTCTGCTTTCTGTGGTGAATTCCTTGCTTCCAAATGATAACCTTTTCTAGAGCATATCTATTGCCAAAGAAGCTCACAAGAATTCTAATGGGGAACATAGACTTGTCACTGACGGCAAGAAGAATGTTTGGACCATCATGACTGTTGTGATATGACTTAATAAACTAAATAGCAGCGCGACGCTATATGATAAAATAGCTATTTTAGTAGCCTGGAAAAGGACAACAGAACACTGAAAAAACAAATAAACACATATGCGCAACAAACTGGCAGACAGGCAACCTTTGCATCAATAGGCCTATAAATTAGCTAGCAACGAAAAATTTGTTTGCTTGAATTCAGGTTTTATGTCCCCATCAACATTATTTAGGTCCTTTTGGAGACGTTGCTTCCAATTTAGTGTGACTTTTGCACAACATTGAGATGAAACTACAATCCAAGCCCTACCACCCAAGCAAACTAAAGGTTAATATGCAGGGAGGGTTCGACTCACACCACTTTGTCTAGGCAGGCTTAGATCTTTTAAGCAGTTGACAAGCACTCATGCATGGTCAGTTTCAGTTCTGCTTGGAAGCACCACGCACCCCACAACACACACACTTTCTATTTCAGCAAACCCCGATGGCCGGGGGCCCTGCAACGAAACGTCAAATTATTCAGCTGACACACTTGCAGGTATACAGTTACGTCTTATTTACATTAACTTACTCTGTTTGAATCCCAAACTTGGTATTCGTCCTATTGGCGTGTTCCTACTTTTCATGAACTTATGGAGGTCGATCAAGAAGGCCTGTTCATCTTTGCTAACCTTCATCTTATCAAGTCGGATTCCATTTCGAAGTGGCGTGGCCCTCTTACCAAGCTGGAAGAAAATTATCAAGTATTCAGTGCCATTGTTAGACAAAAAATGCAGACATGAACTGTTTAACATGTTAACTGAGACATCCAAAATCAATATTTAAACAAATAATATCAGAATCAGCCGAAATGGAGGTATTTCATTCGCCGTTTAGCATATGATTTTACAAACGCAACCCAATGTGATACTACATTCTGCTATCAGACATCATGCAAGTTTGAATGGCCAGTGACCATTGATACCTACCTTCTATGAGTGACAACGGTTGAGGCGATTGTCACACCTAAAATAAATTATTCCATGTTCCAAAAGGAAGACTTCCACAGGAGCAAAGCTTTCCTTTAAGATCAAAACTCTCTCGATCAGATAGATTAGCATGTATTCAACGGTTGCCTACCCAAACCCAAAATATTATAAGCCGTACCTCAGTATGACACCCCTATTGGTTAGAAGTGAAGAATTGATTGTCTTTAAATCCAGTCTAATTACCTTAAACCTTATTGAGGTAAGAGGCCAATTGAGAGCTGCTTACCTTGTAAACGCATACAATCACCTTAAACCTTACCTGAGTAGTAGATCCCTGAAAGAGTTGCTCTCCATGAAAGGTTATTCGATTACCATAAACCCTACCTCAATAATAGACGCATACTAGTCACCAACTGACTAGCAGTAAGGGCAGGTATTTAAATACCTTAACCCATTTCAGACTGGAAACCCCTAAGTGGGTACCCTGGCAAACAGTGCAGGCCTAGATCAGACGCCACAGAACGCGGCGTCTGATCAGGGCCTCTGCTGTTTGCTAAAAGTTCTGTCATTTTCCAAATAAATTTTTATGAAACCACAACCTGACACCCCTAAATTTTGAAATGGACTCCTGCTATTAATAAGGAGGAAGATTCCATTTGGTACAAAAAGGGTTAAACTTGATCTCAATAATAGACGCCTATTGATAAGCAATAAAGAGCCATCAAAGGGTATTCTATCACCCTTACACCTTACCTTGGTGCTCTGCGGTTCCACTTTGGTAGCAATTGGCTTTGGTACTGGCTTTGGTAAAGGCTTTGGTACAGGTTTCGATATGGAGATAGAAATAGGCTTTGGTCCCGGCCTTACTGCGGACCTGGAAACTGGCCTTGGGATTGGTTTTGGTAGTGGCTTCACTGCAGTCTTTGTAGGTGTGGTCACGGTGGGTGTGGCTCTAGCAGATGAACTGCTGCTCTCTTCCGAAGCCTCAGTCGAGTTCTCTCGCTTCCAGCTCTTCCTTCTTCGATCTTTCGTTTTCAAGCTAGGAGCTGAATAACAGAACAGCCAGGCAAGTTATATCTTAGATCGAAACAATGTTGTATTTGTAAATTACAAACAACAGAAAATACTTACAGAAATTGTTCAGCATTGCCTTAAGAACGCACCCAAAGCTATGCCAATCCAAATATCGTACAACGACTGTTATTTTTTTTCAAACGTAACGGCAATGCACGAAATGGCAGCAACCATGATTCTTTAGAAAATTAAAGCGTGTTTTGCAATGCTTGATTTTGGGCGATTGTTCATGTTATTATATGAATCAGAGTTGAATCATGTCGCCTATATCCAGTTGACTATCACTGACCCCACACATACAATAAAATTCCATTAAGACCACCTCTGGGCCTGTGCAAAAGTGGTAACCCACTTTTGAACAGTCCCAAATGTGGTCTCTTACAAGAGGGCATGGGTGGGTGTAGTAAAACACAAAGAAAGAATAACGGTATTCTTCTAAATACATGTATGTTATAAAGGAAGATTTAGTATTAATTTTTGCAGGTCTTATTAGCGGATTTTTTTCTGTGGCATGTATACTTTATCCAGATAACGGCTATTTATAGTGCTCAGCAAGATTGGTTATATGGGCTTGTGTACTGCAACATTGACAAACAGTCTATACCCACATCAGATCCCGCAAAACGAGGCGCCTGCTCAGCTTCTACACTGTTTGCTTAAAATGCGGGACTTTATGGGACAATCAAATTTCTAGGGCCGTCTGTACTCTGATAAATTTCTGTTTCAATTGAAGATTGGACTGTTGATGCAAGCTCAATGAGCAGCAATTCTAGTGTGATATTGCGGAGTGTTCCTATTGTTCTTAAGTGTAACTCACCTTAAAATACGAAATATGAATACATGTACCATTTTGTGTCGACTGTCAAGCGACCCAAAGCTACAAAGCACAGTAGCTTTTCGTTGTCGACGTGACTTTAACTGATTGCAACGGTTATTTATATTGAAAATATCCGTGCTATTCTTATCTTTGGTATAAGGAGGGTTGATGGTTCCACCCAGTGCTACATAAACACCCTCGCTAGAAAACATGAATTCTTCCATAAATACCTATGTGCATGGCTGTTTGAAGCCATTGTCAAATGAACCGAAAGTCGTGCTCAAACAACAGAACCCGTGTTCAAATCATGAAATTGTCTTGGTGTTTGAACCACAGGAGCTTGAAGTTCTATCCATAAGTAGTTCATGAGGTTCAAACTCAAAAGAGACACTATGCCATTTCGTAATTTCTTAGAAATTGAAGCAGAGTCTTTCTATTTGGACATTTTCAATGCGTTTTGATGGTCCAAACTTCAAGCGCCTGTGTTTGAACATTGATTTTGAGCTATTGATTCCACACGATGGGCATTGGTTTGTTTACTTTACATTGATTCATGTAATGTCGTAGCGTTTTAGAGTTTCATGATGACGTCAGAGGGTTACTGCATAACAAGTCATTGTAGCCTAAACGCCGCAATGTTGGTTTGCCGGTCGCAGTTGAAGCGTTTATATGGGGTGTATATGGAGCCTTTGTGCGTTTTCGTCAAAATTTGCTGTCGGAATCGTAACTTATGCAAGAACAACAATCATCCATGGTTATTTCATTGCATTAACATTTGCCAGATCCCTCTGAAGAAATTTGAACATTCGGCCTTGCGGCCTCATGTTCAAACAGCTTCCTCGGGACCCGGCAAATGTTAGTGCATGAAAAACCATGGTCGGTCCTTATATTCGAGGTTTGCGACCAGCCTGTCACAAACCAGTCTGCTAAGCTACATCTTGAAATTGTAGACAGGGAAAAGAGATATGTTGCTTGTTTAGCACACAGCCAATACTCAGGTCCTGATCACCCTGCGTATAGGCTTTGTACAGACTGACCAGTGCCTTTGATTATAGGGATCAACCATGGGTTTTCATGCATTAACATTTGCCGGATCCCGAGGAAGCTGTTTGAACATGAGGCCGCTAGGCCGAATGTTCAAATATCTTCCGAGGGATCCGGCAAATGTTAATGCAATGAAATAACCATGGATGATCGTTGTTCTTGCATAACTTACGAATCTGACAGCAAATTTTGACGAAAACGCCCAAAAGCTCCATATAAATTCCATATAAACTCTTCAAATGCGACAGGCAAACCAAAATGGCGGCCAGTTCAGACTGTTGTTTACAATGACGTTGTCCAGTGACGTCATCATAGAACCCTAAAACGCTACGCTCAGGGCGATAATGTTAAGTCGCTAACGTAACATAAACAAAGCAAGGCCCGTCTTGTGATATCAAAAGTTCAAAATCCATGTTCAAACAGCACGCGAATTTCTTGATTTGAACATGGTTTTTGCTGTTTGAGCACGACTTTCGGTCCATTTGACAACGGCTTCAAACAGCCATGCGCATAGGTTTATATGCAAGAAAGTCTGTTTTAAACCATACACGCTGATCTGTACCGTTGTTTTTCTGCTTTAAACAAATGCTTTAAACCATATATTTTGGAAACTCAATCTACCCATGGCTGCAGAAATAGCCCACATTTCAATTAGTTTGGAGGCATGGACAAATATGCTGTGTCTCACACAGCGTGTCATCCGAACGAGGCGACGGCGTTGCATGCGAATCATAGCCGACGCAAAGCACTATACTTTTGTAACTATATTCGAACTGCAATGACTCGAATACCTTTGGGACCACGAAAATCTGTTCGAGAAAGGGGTAGCTCGAGCCACTGAGAGTTACTGCCAGTAAACATGACGTACACACAGCATTCATTTGCAAGATGAAATTCGAAAATCTCCTTAATTTTCCCACACTACTTCTTACGTAGTAGAATTCTCTGCATATGGGGACTCAAAAACGGGTTAGACTCATCCATGTTAAACGAGCCATCGGTGTTCGAGCCTTCGAAGTTCTACCGTACTTACTGAAATGTTCGCAGCGTAGTTCAAATTCGTCAAGGTCAGGGTGGTCGAAGATGTCTCTGCAGAAATAGATTCTGTTGTTAGAAGACTTGGCCGAGAAGCCCCCTATAGCGCAGACGATGGCGTGTTTCAACCACTTGTCAGTGCAGCTCTCCAGCCTCTTGAGAACACAGCGGTAACGACAGTACCGGGGATAAGTCATCACGACGATTTCTGTCTCCACGGAGTTGGGAGTCCCTGCAAATAAATAAAAATGAGTCGGCGCATGACAAAACCTACAATAAGACCCGTGCTATGGTCGAAGACTCAGTTCAGTCGGCCGGTCAGGTCAGCCTGGTCGGAGCATAGAAGGCTATAGAAGGCTCATGCGAACAGTGAAGACTCCGATCAGACTGCGCGGACGCGCAGGCTGATCGTAGTCGTCGCTGGTCGCCCAAGCCTCCTTGCAGATGTTGTCATGTGCTGGATATTTTACTCACGTAACATGTGAAATTAACCTTTACACCAAGCTTTGCAACGGACGGTCATGTTGTTTTTCTCCGGGTACTCCGGTATTCGCCCACCTCTGATAAAGATCGCTCGAAATAATTTGAATAATCTTAAAAGGGCCATAAAGCCAAACCCAAAAGTAATAAATAAATAAATAAATAGAAGCACTCTCTTGGCTAATTCAGCAGACGACACTGTTGATTTGTTTTCTTATTTTTCCTAGCAAACAGGATTTGATATCTCATGCACATTGTCTCCATACTTGTAGACAACTTTTATGAAATGTAAAATCCTGTTTTCTAGGAAAAAATAAGAAAAATATTTCAAAATGACTGATACCAAAAAAAAAAAAAAAAAAAAAAAAACATCACACAGAGCGTTAAGAAAACAAGTAAAAGAGTGAGTCAGTTTTACGTCCCACCAACAGCTAAGGTCATACGGAGACGGGACCTCGGTTCAAAGACTCATCCGAAGGTCTGGAGAAGCCCGGGATCGATCCTGCGACCCCTGTTTTGCAAGGCGAGTAGCGTAACCACTACACCACGGAGGCTTCCAAACAAGTAAAAGAAGGGGGAAATGAATGGCTGTGTAGAAACTGAAGAAATAACAGCATTCCCACTATACCCTTACCTGCTGCAAGGACAGCAGAACCTGCCCAACTGTAAGCCAATATCAGTTGGACGCCCCAGTGGCACAAGATACACAACAATTTTGCCTCGCCCAACCCAGAACAGATAATAATTGTTGCTGTTGAAACTGATGATGAAGGAACGGCGATATTGAAAGTAAGTACATGTAACAGCTTAGACTGAACAGTATTTCTAAAATGAAATGCATGGCCCCCGCCCATCGGGGCTTGGAAGAAATAGATGGGCTGCATGATGCTTCCAAGCAGAGCTGAAACCGACCGGACGCAAGTACTGGTACACCGCTAAGAGTATCTAAGCCTGCCCAGGCAAAGCGGTGCGAGTCGGTCCGTCCATGCTTATAAACCCTATTGGTTTCATTGGGCGACAGGGCTTGAGATGTCATTTCATCTCAATGTCGGGTAAAACTCCCATAAAATTGGAAGCAATGTCTCCAAAATGACCTGTACAGTGTTGACGGGACGTTAAACCTCAAATCAATCAATCAATCAATCAATCAATCAATCAATCAATCAATCAATCAATCAATCAAACAAACAAACAAACAAACAAAATGAAATGGCCACGACTGATTGCCAATTTATTTCATTTGGGTTCCACCAGGATTCAGCATCAAATAAGTTGCGACACAAGGCGTCGAGATCCTCCATCACGAAAACCGGGGCGGTTCTAACGACTACCCACAATCTATATTTTGAGCAGAAATAAGAAAAGTATCACAATTTTTCATCTTAATTTTCGTGTTTTTTTTTTTTTTTTTTTTTTCGGCGGTGAAGTTTACAATGCATTTGTATAGGCGTGTTTTTGTAATGGAAAACTGAACGGTATAAACAGATTGTGAACTGAAACATACAAAGCAGGGAACAGGGATTCTAGCCTTAAAGGAAACAGTTAAAGTTCATATTCAAGACCATTTTTCAGACAATGAGAAGTGTTCAAGGCATGGGAATAGATAAGACGGGTATTTTGTGATAATTGAAGTCATTACGAAATCACGCCTGTTCAGATATAATGAAAATTTTAACACACACACCATACACACAAATCAGATAGAAAGTTCTGATATTTTTCTCATTTCTGCTCAAAACATAGATTATGGTACTCGTTAGAACCGCCTCAACAGGCGGTTCTAACGATTACCCATAATCTATGTTTTTCAGCAGAATTAGGAAAAATAATATATACCTCTGTAAACATAAAAACAGGGTCCGAGGGGTGGCAAATTATATAGATGTGTTTTCGTGATGTTTTTTTATCAGTTCTCCATAAGAACATATGTAGTGGGTATTCATTAGAACCGCCGAGGCGGTTCTAAAGAAACCCACAACATAGGGGTATATGAGAAATTATTTCAAGGTACTGTATGAGGTATGAACTATTGCCTGTTTGATTGGTTGAGTTATTGGACTTCCATTACAGTCGAACGGGAAAAACTATTTAACATAAATTATACGCATATAGACCTACTAGTCAAAATAAGGACAAAAATAAAAGCGTGGGGTCCTATACTATTTCATTCAAACTTCATCGAATTATACATGAATATATGTACAATACTGTAATAGTTCTGTGCCTATAATATGATCTATCTGAACGTTTCAAGTGTTTAATATCACATTATATTATATCGAATGTCGTACACTTTTTTTTTAAGTATAGTAAATTGAAAATAACTGAAAGCGACATTTTATTGCCTCGCGCTCTAAAGTGCATGATAATAATAATATACTTGAAAGATGCACACACTATACTAGAAATGCATCGCACGATGCTGAACATTTCAATATGCTATTGTCCTCTCTGATTTTAAGGGGAATGGGAACATATGGAAGATTTTTTCCTCCATTTTTCAAAGGGAGACAACTTTCGGGACTACCTGTTCGCTTTTCTATAAAATCTATCCCATAGAAAAAGGGGTCTACTCTTAAAGGAAAGAATTTGCTCCTTAGGAGCAAATTCATTCCTTTAAGAGTTGACCCCTATTGACACGGGAGACAAAAATACTTTTGCAGGAGTTGCCTCCCCTGAAGGTGTTCCCATTCCCCTTAAGCCATTTGTGTTGCATGAGTTCAGTGTTATCATGGGTTTAGAAGCAAAATGGAAAACAGTACAGATCCTGATCAGCTGGAAGCCATCTTATATGGGTCTATACTGTTTACAAAAAGGGAAAAAATGAAAAGAGAAAATGTGGTAGTGACATGCAAACTGTTAACAAAAATATAAACAATGCAGTATATGTTGTGAGCCCGCTGGGGTTGTTTTTGTTTGTGCTTCTTTTGGGTGTAGGGTGTAAGATAGTTGTTTCGATTCCTGATCATTGCCTACATTTCTTTTTTGCATGGAGGCATTTCTGTGAAGACGAAATTCTGACCCCCTTAAACTGAGCTACTTTTCTTAAGGGACGGGTTTACATTATTTCTGCTCAGAAACATAGGTTGTGCACCCATGGGTAACCTTAGAACCGCGGTTCTAACGAGTTCACACAATCTATGTTTTGAGCAGAGGGGAAAAAATCAGATTTTTTTTCATCTGAAAATGTTCATTTATTTATTTTTTTTTTTTATTTATTTATTTATTTTTTTTTTTTGGGGTGGGGGTGGTGGGGGTTGGGGGGTGGGGAGGAGGGGGTGTTGGGAAAGGAATTCAATAAACATGATGCTTCCATTCCAATCCCATCTAATGTGTCATTGTATGTAAATATCTTTTGCATGTCAATTTATCAGAAATAAATATGTTTAAATCAATATATTTGAATAGGCGTGTTTTCGTAGATGATGCAAAGAGGGTATGCTTTACAAAGACATGTTCTAGTGATCTTTTGAGTTTCTCCAATGTGTCTATGGACATGAGAATATAGCGCACGCACAGTCTGATCAGGGTCTCCAGAGTATGCTATATGGATGTTTGTTTCTCTGACATATCTGTGTTCATAAGCGGATTATTATTTGAGCCAGTACATGACAAAACCTACAATAAAACATAAGCGCCCATTGAAGACCCAGATCAGCCTGCGCATCCGCGCAGTCTTACCAGAGTCTTCGTTGTGCGCTCTAAGGATAGCTAAGGGCCCAACTCTCCTCCATGCAGCAAGAGAAGTCTCTGGTTAGACTATGTGGATGCGCAGGCTGATCTGATTCTTCGCAGGGCGCACATGTCTTATTGTAGGTTTTGTCATGCGCTGGCTCATTAAACACACATTTTAAAGTTGTATTAACCTTACAAAGATAATAAATACCAAATACTAGATAAGAGATGCACAGTGACTTAAACTGTCTGTTTTTTCTTTCTTTCTTTCTTTCTTTCTTTCTTTCTTGTTCTACGAGTCTTCAAGGAGTATTTCGCTTCTACGTAGCAAACGGCCAGGGCCAATTAACGTGGGCAATAAACGGAATCCTTGCAAAGACCTTGGCTTTCGCATATGTGTTCAAGTATACATATGCCAGATTTTAAGGAAAGGCCCACAGTTCGTCTCACCAGTATACATATGTAGAAATAAGCTGCTAATGGGCCCATTTTAATAAGATTTTGGTGGGGTGTGGATGTGTGTGTGGGGGGGGGGAGGGGGGGGGTTACGGCCCTTTCAGGCTTATTACACATATTTCGAACCGATCGTTAATCAGACGTGGTTGTGTAAAATAAACTGCGAACGGGCCCATTTTTGAATAGGATTTTTTTGTGGCCGGTGGAGTAGTGTAAAGGCCCTTTCAAGATTATTTCACTCATTTCGAGCCGATGGTTAATGAGAGGTGGGCGCTGGAAAACAGGAGTCCCCGGAAAAGAACAAACACACGAAGTTCCGTTGCAGAACTTGGCATCCATCACGAAAACACGCCTTTATAATTTTGACCCCCTGAAACCCCACTTCCCAACTTTTATAAAACAAAACTGGGGTTTACAGGGGTAAACCTTATTTTTCTTATTTGTGATCTAAAATAAAGATTATGGAAACTCGTTAGAACCGCCTCAATGAGGCGGTTCTAACGAATGTCCATAATCGAGGTGGTTCTAACGAGTGCCCATAATCTATATTTTGAGCAGAAATAAGAAAAAATATCACAAATTTTCATCTTAAAATTTTCTCATTTTCGGCAATAAATTTGCAATGTGTTTGTATAGGCATACTGTCGTAATACCACATGTGGATAGGAATGTTTACGTTAATAATTGTACGAAATGAGTTTCACTCATCTAGCAACATATTTATTACATGCAACACCAACTTAATCGACACACTTTCTTTTCTATATGATTTTTTTCTCTATTCTTTCATTTTTAATAGAAATTTAATAAGTATAACGTATTATAGTCATCAGCGATAAGGCCAACAAAGGCCGATGTTTAGACTTAAATGACAGTCACAAATGAACACTTTCAATAAGATTTACATAAACTACTGGCAGATCTCCAACCGTCATCATACTGTGATCATGCCGATTTTAACCCATTTTAATCAGTGGACTCTTCCATTGCCATATGTTGAACAAGTCCATTTGTAATATAAAGGGTGTCGGGCATGATTTTTCTTTTGTTTCTTTTCTATTTTTGACGGCGAATTCTGTAGCAAATAGTGCAGGCCCTGATCAAACGCCGCGTTCTGCGGCGTCTGATCTGGGTCTGTAATGTTTGCCAAGGTTTTTATTTGTTTGTTTGATTTGAGGTTTAACGTCCCCGTCAACACTGTAAAGGTCATTTTGGAGACGTTGCTTCCAATTTTGTGGGACTTTTACCCGACACTGAGTTGAAATGACATCTCAAGCTCTGTCGTCCAATGAAACCAATAGGAATTATAAGCATGGACTCGCACTGCTTTGCCAGGGCAGGCTTAGATCCTCTAAGCGGTTTACCAGTACTCGTGTGCGGGTCGGTGTCAGCTCTGCGTGGAAGCATCATGCAGCCCATATATTTCTTCAAGCCCCGATGGGCGGGGGACGTTGCCATATGGTGAACAAGTCCATTTGTCATATAAGAAGTGTCAGGCCTGATTTTTCGTTTTTATTCTATTTTTGACGGCAAATTTTGTTAGCAAATAGTGCAGGCCCTGATCAGACGCCGCGTTCTGTGGCGTCTGATCTGGGTCTGCACTGTTTGCCAAGGTACCGTTTAGGGGTTTCCCCGCATATAATGCGTTAAAAAAAACAAATTGCGCCAGCGCACGCGAAAACCTATAATAAAACATTTTGTAACCAGCAAAGATACAGATCAGCCTGCAGATCCATCCTCGATGGCAAGACTAGTTGTTTAGCCCTCTTTCGTACAAATCTTTCTCTAGGTTTTGTCGAGCGCTGTCTCAAATACAGTATTTGCTGTATATGGGACAAAATTTTAACCATCAATCCAATAGCTTGGTCCATTTCCAATTTACGGAGAATTGTATTTATTTATTGTAACTTTTACGAAAATACATGTGCATTAAGCAAACAGGGAAGACACTGATCAGACGTCGCATTCTGAGTATAATGCAATTTAGTTTCTGTTGTTTTTTGTTTGTTTGTTTGTTGATAGTTGAACTGCTCAGTCAACACTATTTAGGTCATGTCGAGCTGGTTAGTATATCTAAGCACGCTTTACCCGTGCAGGCTTATACATCAGCGGTCCCACATACTTTCGCCAGAAATTGACAACTGCCCTTCTTGAATCAAAGGAAAGGAGAGAATGACCGCAGAAAAGATTTCATTATCAATCCCCACGAACGATTGTTGCCGACCCCCGCGACCTCCTGATCACCAGTCAGGCGCGCGCCCTTTAATGTGCTTCACGCGGGTACTGGAAGAAGAAGAAGAAGAAGAAGAAGAAGAAGAAGAAGAAGAAGAAGAAGAAGAAGAAGAAGAAGAAGAAGAACTAGAAATGCTTTCATAGGACACGGATGTCCCCGCCTGATTATAAAATCCATCAAGAAATAAGGAAGTTATTGACCGCGTTTAAGTTTCGGACGCACGGACGGACGAACGGACGGATGGACAGGGGCAACGCTATATGCCCTTTCCACCATTCTTCGAATGGCGGGGGCATAAAAAGATAAGTTTAAAACACTACCTGCACTTTCTGTCTCTTTGTCAATATCTTTATAGCTTAGCCCATAACTGTTCATCTTAAAGGCCTCGGCCAAGTCCTTGTGTTCCGAGTGGGGCAACAGGTTCTCCTCCGGGACCCCTTTCCGTCCCTCGATCCACGTGACGTTGTGAACTATCAAATTGACAAGATCGTCCAGTTTTAGTGTCATCTTCTCAGAATAGGCAAGAATCTCGTCCTGTGTGAAAAACAATTGGGTCAGAACATGACAAAAACTACCACAGTCAACCCTCCTTAGACAGACATTCGTTATAACGGCAAAACTCGTTATAACGACAATTTCAATGGAATGACTTCTTGGCTCAAGGTTTAGCCTCGATTCCCAGCGACGTTGGCTTCCCTCGGGTTTATGCCCAAAATGAATCCATAGTCATGAAAGATACTTGTAATTTAATACTCCAAGAAACAAATGTTATAGATAATTGTTAGAATCGCCTCACCGAGGCGATTCTTACAAATGTCTGTAACATTTGTTTCTTGGAGTAATGATGTGGAAAAGACCCTAACTGAGATTCTTTATAACGGCAAATTCATTATAACGGCACAATAATAGGGTACAAATACTGTCGTTATAACGCGGGACCCCTGTACATGTGCAGCCAGCAAAGACTCAGATCAGCCTGCAAATTCGCGCAGTATGCCAAGAATTTTAGTTGATCAGTCATTGAAAAGCCCTGAGGCTGTATGAGGCTCATGCGATCAGCGAAGACTCCGATCAGCCTGCGCGGATGCGCAGGCTGATCGAAGTCTTCGCTGGTCCCAACAGTCATTTTAGTTTTGTCGTGCGCTGATTCGCATACTCATTAATGGGATTTTATTTAGTCCATCATCTTTTGCAAAGGTGACAACTTGTTTGAGGTTTAACGTCCTCGTTAACACTGTATAAGTCATTTTGGAGACGTTGCTTCCAATTTTGTGGGACTTTTACCCAACATCGAGATGAAAAGACATGTTATGCCCCGTCGCCCAATGAAACGAATAGGGCTTATAAGCATGGGCGGTCCAACTCGCAGCGCTTTGCCTGGGCAGGCTTAGATCCTCTAAGCAGTTTACCAGTACTCGTGTGCGGTCGGTTTCAGCTCAGCGTGGAAGCATCGTGCGGCCCATCTATTTCTTCAAGCTCCGAAGGGCGGGGGCCGTACGACCACTTGAAGCGTATCTTATTTATGCTCGAAATACCAATAATAATAATAATAATAATAATAGTAATAATAATAATAATGCAATTACAATAATATACCCATGTGGTACTGCATGTTTAATAGCACGAAAAAGGCATTTTTTTCTGATGAAAATCTGTGATATTGTTTCTTTTTCTACTCTAAATACATGGCCCCCGCCCATCGGGGCTTGAAGAAATATATGGGCTGCATGATGCTTCCACGCAGAGCTAAATCCGACTTGCACACGAGTACTGAGTACTGGTAAACTGCTTAGAGGATCTAAACCTGCCCAGGCAAAGCGGTACGAGTCGGACCGCCCATGCTTATAAACCCCATTGGTTTCATTGGGCGACAGGGCTTGAGATGTCAATTCATCTCAAAGTCGGGTAAAAGTCCCACAAAATTGGAAGCAATGTCTCCAAAATGACCTTTACCTTGTTGACGGGGACGTTAAACCTCAAATCAAACAAACAAACAAAACTGTAAATACATTTTCCCTATATGAAGTTGGATATACAAGGCACATTGAACTCATTACACGTACAGTAGAACTTCGATGGCTCGAAAACCGATGGCTCGTTTACCATGGATGTGTCGAAACCCAGTCTTGAGCCCCTAGCGAAATCCTCTATATAAGAAATAGTGGGGGATAATTAAGGAGATTTTAGTCTTTTATCTTGCAAATGTATGCTGTGTGTACTCATTAGAATCGCCTCGATGAGGCGATTCTAATGAGTACACACAACATATATTTTTATAGAACACCGAAAAGATGTCCCAAAATTAGCCCCGTTATGCCTCCAGACAGTAACCCACAGTGGCTCGAACTACCTCTGTCTCGAACAGATTTTCAAGGTCCCAAAGGTGTACGAGCCATTGAAGTTCGACTTTAGTTGTTCGTGTGGTGTAATATTTTCAAGCAGAAAAAAAAGAATGATGATTATTTTTGCAAAACCCGTTTTATTTTGCTGAAAAAAAAAATGCTCTTCATAACGCGACACAGCCATAAAACATACTACTATCTTTAATACGTATGTTAATCTATACAATTTATAACAATCTTGCAAATTACTATTTTTGTGTTTGTTTTCTGGGAGCAAAAAGACCATGACCTTAACCCTTCTCTTGCTGAATATTCAGTTTAGCCACACCCATTTCTGACTTTGAACCAATCAGATTACTTGATGTAATTTATTCTTACAAAGCCATAAACTTAATGGCAAACAGTGTAGATCCTGATCAGATGGCTTCTTCAGAAGCCATCTGATCTGGATCTACAATGTTTCCAAAGATAGGGTTTGTCTTGAACAGCATGATAAGAGTTAAAATGTCCATGTAATAGATACCCTTATAAGCCCCGAACGTTTTTATACAGAAAACTGGGGTAGCCCAGTATGCGCTTTATTTCCCTTATTTTGTTATAAAAACACACAGACTGTGGGTAGTCGTTAATAGGTTCATTGCAATGGGACGCGCACCACAATATACAGTACAATTCCGCTAAATTATGACTAAATCAGCTTTTAAATCTGTTATTTCTTCTTGGTGCTTTGTACACCCAGTGTCTCCTTATAAGAGAGCAGCTTTCGGACTGTTCAAAAGTGGTCTTCAAGACCACTTTTGAACAGTCCCAAAGCTGGACTTAATATTGGAATTTTACTGCACATAAACTGAAAGCAGAAATTAGGAAACTATCACAAAATTTGCATCAGAAAGGGCACGTTTATAGTCATGAAAGTGTGATCCCAATGTTACAATGCGCATGCGCTGTCAACTAATAGGGCAAGACTACTTTTTGAGGTTTAACTTGCCCGTCAACACAATATAGGTCATTTTGGAGACGTTGATTCCAATTTTTATGGGACTTTTACCCGACATTGAGATGAACCCCAATGAAACCAAAAGGGTTTATAAGCATGGACGGTCCGGCTCGCACCGCTTTGCCTGGGCATGCTTGGATCCTCTAAGCGGCTTACCAGTACTCGTGTGCGGTCGGTTTCAGCTGTGCGTGGAAGCATCATGCAGTCCTTCTATTTCTTCAAGCCCCGATGGGCGCGGCTAGACTACTGCCCCGAAGTTTCCTCTACATGTCTGCGATCAACAATGACTCTGGTGAGACTGCGCCTTTGCTAGTAGCCTTTTCTCTAGACTTGCTACTAGTATGATAATAAAAGTCTGATCATGTTTGGTATTTTTATTCAAATAAAAATTTATCACCTTGTTAGTAATGGCAAGTCTATTTGGTAGGGTCTCCAAGCTTAGAATTGTCGAACTAAGCCAGAGAGACTAGACTAGCTTAACTTTTATGCACTGTTCATTTTAATGCAAAGGGTGATTTTAATTCCACATTATTCACTTAAACGTCTGTTGGCTAGGCTATCTTTTCTCTAGCACAGGCTCAATAAATATTAATCCCCTTAACCACCAAGGCGACATAGTGCATTTTTCCACATCTCCAAAATGGCTAGTCTTTTGACGAAAATCCGGGATGTTTTTCTAATTCATACTGCAAACATAGATTGTGATCTCCCGTTAGAACCGCCTCATGACGAGTATACCCACAATCAATGTCTTTGAACAGAAATAATAAAATTAATATATATACCCCCGTAAACCCCAGTTTTCTATATATAAAGTGGGGTTTATGGGAGTTCGTTTCAGGAGCTTGTTCATGGAAAACAAAAAGCAAAAATAATAATAATAACAATAATAAACTCGTAAATAAAGAAATGCTCAACCCAGATACTTTAACATGGATTTATAACTTATGTGTCGCTTCAAACTGTCATCGATTGTAAAATTATTAACATCGATAGTTCACAATCCCACAAGCATCATGTACATCGTTTGGTAAATACGAATACACACGTAATATCGAACCCGGGAAGGGACATGATTTTTTTTATTTTATAAGTTGTGCGGACAACATATTATCTTGTGCGGACAACATATTATCTTGTGCAGCCAAGATATTATCTTGTCCGCAATATCTTGTCCGCACAAGATATTAAGTTGTGCGAACAAGATATTAGCTTGTCCGCACAACGGATAATATCTTTTCTGCACAACATAGATCTTGTGCGGACAAGATATTATCTTGTTCGCACAACTTAATATCTTGTGCGCACAAGATAATATATATTGGGCGCACAAGATGATATGTTGTGCGAACAAGATAATATCTTGTCCGCACAACTTCCCAAGATCTATGTTGTGCAAACAAGATAATATGTTGTGCGAACAAGATATTATCTTGTGCGCACAAGATAATATGTTGTTCGCACAAGATAAATTATGTTGTTATTATGTTGTCCGCACAAGATAATATCTTGTGCGCACAACATATTATCTTGTCCGTACTAGATAATATCTTGTTCGCCCAACTTAATATCTTGTTCGCACAACATATTTAAAAAAAAGTCATGTCCCTTCCGGGGTTCCGTACATGTACTGTACATATTATTCTTATAAGATAAATATAAATCAATTATATTGATCAATGAGCAGCTTTCTTTAAATCTTTATAATATTAATAGTTCGCAAGGTCTGATAACCGCAGGCATTTTATAACATTTTCAAGGTAACTTATTGTGTTTATTTGGTTCATATTGTCATATATGACTTTCGTGAACCGAGATGAAGAGAATATAAATGTAAATTAAAACACGCGTAAATGGAGGAAAGTCTTAACACAAGTTGATATTAGATATTTTCCTTCAAGTACTTCCTTAACATGTTAAAGTTAATGTTTTAAGCATGCAGGAAGATTAATAAGCAAAAAAAAAAAAAAAATCGCAATTCTCGAACGTTTTGGTCCCCAACTGCGCCCCTATCATATAAGAGACAAGCGGTCGGTGCGCCGAATCAAAAATAATAAACACAAATTTCAGAATCTTAAAGCCTTACAAAATAAACACAGACCATGCAATTCGAAAGTAATAGATTCATATTTAGTATCTGCATCATTTATATGAAACGAAATTCATTTTAGCTATTAAATAAGAGAAAATATTAAGTGGTGCGAACTGCGTACATTGAAACTGACTATAGCGGATGTGTGAAACGTGTATCTGGTCGGACTATTATTGCTTTTTGCATTATTAACACAGTCAACAACCATAGAAAACTTTCAATGTCGATTTTGTAAAGCTGCTTTGTGAATTTTAGCGATTATTCATTCAATCTGTTAAAGACGTTTTCCACAATATTATAATGTTATTAATCACGTAATTTCGTATTGGCCAAGTTACAGGTCCCAGGTCTGCTGTATTGGCACGAGGCCGAAGGCCGAGGCCAATACAGCTGACCGAGGACCTGTAACTGGGCCAATACCAAATTACTTGATTAATGACAATAATATTAATTGACGCAATTAAAAACATGATTTATGATTTTTGAATATTTGTTGACCTGGTGTAATACAGAATAGTCAATTAATAAATATTGATACTTTATTTAAATAACTTATTGCAAAGGGTAATAAAAATAATTAAAGTTTATATAGCTAAAAATCAATAGGGAAAAAAATAACAAAAAAGTGAGAAAATGCGTCCATGTTATTACCAGATGTTAATTAAATTGAAAATAATTGCATGCTCATTATGAATGACAATATGCAATTTCATTTCCGTGTTGGCATGTACATATTTGCCTGTGTTAATACCATACGCCATTTCAACGATAAATATGCCATCAACGAATCTCTGTGGCAGCGGTTACAATGTGGATGTTTGATGCAAAGTTTCGACAGATTACCCCGCAATCTCTTTATAACACTCTTAACGGGGTTCTAAGCAGAAACCGTGTTAGTTAAATAACCGTGTTACATCCAAACAAAAACGTATGGATTATACAGAAAAATTACCATATATGGTCATTTTTTTTTCTATACAATCCATCACGAAATCACGCCTATATAATTTTGACCCCTTGAACCCCACTTTTATATTGTAAAACTAGGGTTTCCGGGGGTATACCTTATTTTTCTTATTTCTGTTCTAAAATATAGATAGTGGGTACTCGTTAGAACCGCCTCGATGAGGCGGTTCTAACAAGTGCCCATAATCTATATTTTGAGCAGAAATAAGAAAAATATCACAATTTTTCATCCTAAACTTTTCATTTTTTCGGCGATAAAGTTGGCAATGTATTTGTATAGGCGTGTTTGCGTAATGTATCCATTTTTGGGATCCAGCTTGAAACCGTGTTATATCCAAAACCGTGTTATAACGAACAGTGTTATAATGAGGTTGTGGTGTATCTGGCACTGCCTACCGAGTCTTGACAATTCTTTTGTGTATCTGAATCGTAATCAAAGCACTTAGAGAACTGGTCGGTGCATTGTTTGTGAGGGTAGTTCTTCGTTCAACCATTAGCCCTTTTGGTACCAAATGGAATCTTCCTCCTTATGTATGCCAAGAGTCCATTCCAAACTTAAGGGGTGTAAGGTTGTGTTTACTTCAAAATTTATTTGCAAAATGGCTCAACTTTTCGCAAATAGTGTTGGCCCTGATCAGACGCCACCTTCTGCGGCGTCTGATCTGGGCCTGCACTGTTGGCCAATTACCCGTTTGGAGGTTTCTGTACTGCATGCAAACAGTGTAGACCCTGATCAGACGCCGCGATCTGTGCTGTCTGATCTGGGTCTTCACTGTCTGCCAAACATAAGATAACCATCTTACGCAACACTCAAGTCAATGATCGCCACGCGGACTTCAGCAATGAAAAGCTATTGCGCTTTAAAACTCTGAGTCGATTGTTAAACAATCGACCCATCAACGTCGTACAGGTTCCATCCTGGCTGTTAACTACCAGCTAAAGCGTGTCCGGAAGATGATAATTAGCATGAGAAGCTTATATCGACAACCGCCGATCAATATGCAGCTAATGAATTCGTACAACGGACCATATTATTTATTGTCTTTATTCAAGATTCCAGTCAAATAAATAAATAAATATGCCCACATTGCCTCGCAAAACATAACTATGCAAAACTTTTTCATTTTATCTGCATTGTCCGAATATACAGATGAAAATTGGTAATTTAATTTACAGCTGTGTCCCCATCACGAGAACATTCCTATATAATTTTGACCCCTTGAACCCCACTTTTATATAGTAAAACTGGGGTTTACAGGGGTAAATCTTATTTTTCTTATTTCTGCTCTAAAATATAGATTGTGGGTACTCGTTAGAGGCGGCTATAAAGAGTCCCCACAATCTATATTTTGGACAGAAATAACAAAAATATAACAATTTTTCATCTTAAAATTTTTGTTTCTTGGCTGTAAAATTGACAATGTATTTGTACAGATGCAAACATAGTTTTCTTTAAAGCCCCCTTCAAATGCGAGAACGAACAATCTCACGGTTTCGAGCTGATATAAGAAAATAATTTAACCCATTTAGTATCGGAAATCCCATGGCAAACAGTGCAGGCCCAGATCAGAGGCTGCAGAACGCGGCGTCTGATCAGGGCCTACACTGTTAGCAAAAAAAAAAAAAAAAAATCAGTCATTTTCCAAATGAATTTTGAAGAAAACACAACCTGACACCCCTAAATTTTGAAATGGACTCCAGCTATATATAAGGAGGAAGATTCCATTTTGGTACAAAAAAAAAAAACGGTTAAACTGCTCTAGAACCCATATTTTCTGTACAATATCAATTTGCTTGGGTTTTAATGTCATTGGCTTTATCAATCCCAAATAAATAAATAAATAAATAATGTTTCTTGAAAAACAAATATGATAAACATTTTCTTTCGTCTTGTCATGAAAATATTTGTTAATTCAATACGTCATGTGTAATCAATGTTTTAAACCAGTTTACCATTTCAACCACGACGAGCAAAAATGTGTCTGCGGGCATGCCCGCTCTGCGAGCACCTTAACCTGCCTACGTATATAGAGCCGATAAAGTTTTAATTCAACAACCATCCACAGCGCACAGCGAATACTGATCAGACTGCGCAAAATGCGCAGTCTGATCAGTATTCGCTGGGCGCACATATGTACAGGCACGGGTTCGCCAAATACGGCTCATTTCGCTGTGAAATGAACACCACACACGCCAGATATCATCTATTTGCTGAATAACGTGTTTACATAGCCTGCGAAACGTAAACTCTCTTTATACATGTATACACTCAATGATTTGTGGATGTTATCATATGAAACCACTCGCAAACGATAGAGAGCTATAATTAGATCCCGTTTATAAAACTAATTCTTTTCAGTGCTTCAGTACAAGATTGAATATCGCAACTATACAACTGAAACTTTTCCTTAATAATTAAGCCAAGGATTTCTATTGATAAAACAAACAATTGTTTACATTTCTTTATATTTTCATTATCGATGCATTAACAGAAAACCCCTATAGTTAACTACTGGGAAGCAATGTTGTTCATTTAAAAAATAAATTTTATCTTCTGCTGTTCATGAAAGTATGGACGCTGTGAATCGCGTGCAAAGAAAATGAACCCCGAAGGGGTTTATGTAAACTTTGCTAACTACCCGCTATCGTTCATGCTTTTATGAAAAGCAGAAAAATTAAGTTTATTTTTTTATATTTCCATTCTTTGCCCCTCATCACTGGGCGAAAAACATGATTATAGGACAAACAAACATTTACACGCTGTTTTTCTACCAACGCCCGTAGAGAACCATGGTTTAGACTACGTCACTTGACGTCACTTAAAATCATGTGACTCGATGCGTTCATGCAAGTATGAACTACTTGTTTACTGTAGGTTTGCATTAGACTTAACGCTGGAAATGTATGTTCAATACATTGTCGATTGACTCAAGCGACGTCGAAATAATCTTCAACATGATTGGACGATGGCGACGTCATCAGGAAAGCTGCGTACAATTGTTATCTTCTTTCATTTTAGCCTTTAAACAAGATTTATTCGTCATAATTATGGTGGATTAGAAATAATGTGAATATAAGTAATTAACGTTCATCGAATTATGAACAACATCGGGTCACGAGCAGAGTTTAAGTGAACATAACTTTGCTCGTGACCCGATGATGAATGTTAAATAAATTACAATCAAATGTCTTTATGCCACAAACATTATTATTATTATTATTATTGTTATTGTTGTTGTTGTTGTTGCTGTCGTTGCTGCTGCAAAAACAGCTTGTGCTTTGGAAGATGTGGCAAAATAGCTAATAATAATAATAACAACAACAAAAATTAGATCTATTATTATCTTTACATAACCTTGTAACCCCTATTATCTCTGAAAAAGGGAGGGGAGGGGGTGGGGTGGTGTTTAAGTTTTCTTTACATCAACAGTGATGAAAATGTGTATTCCCTGTTATAGTTATATTTTGGCAGGGTGATCAGCAGATCAAAAATATGATTAAAACATTTGCTGAAAGAAATGATTTCATATTCAACTGAAGACCATAAAACAACAATCGATGTTTATGACTCGACTGCTTGTGTTAAGTATTTGTGTCAGATATTCAAACGGGCTGTCCGATAAGGAGATAAGTATTTGATTAGGGAAATTATATGCTTTGAACAATAGTGGCAGAATATCAGCGCATAAATTAGTACTGGCTATTAAATTACGTACTAATTTGGACTTGTTGTTTCTACACTATGTCAACTACACCCTTTTACCACCCCACCCCCATTTTCCTGTGTACAAGTCAGAACCGCCTCAGTGGAGGTTTACGGCCCCCGCCCATTGGGGCTTGAAGAAATAAATTGGCTGCATGTTGCTTCCACGCTTAGCTGAAACCGACCGCACACGAGTACTGGTAACCCGCTTAGAGGATCTAAGCCTGCCAAGGTAAAGCGGTGCGAGTCGGACCGTCCTATTGGTTTCATTGGGCGACGGGGCTTGTGGTGTCATTTCATCTCAATGTCGGGTAAAAGTCCCACAAAATTAGAAGCAACGTCTCCAAAATGATCTATACAGTGTTCACGGGGACGTGAAACCTCCATTCAAATAAACAATCAGTGGAGGTTGTTCTATTCCAATGCACACTTGCATGGATTGGACACCGTCAAAATGGCGACAATTGTTTGTAACGTCCCCATGTCATTTTCGAGACGTTGCTTCCAATTTTGTGGACCGACATTGAGACGAAATGACATCTCAAGCAATCCCGCTCAATGAAACCAATAGGGTTTATATGCATGGGCGGTCTGACTCACACCACTTTGCCTTGGCAGTCTTAGACCCTCTAAGTGGTTAACCAGAACTCAAGTGCGGTCGATTTCAGCTCTGCGTGGAAACACCTTGTAGTTCAATCTATTTCTGCAATCCCCGGTGGGCGAGGGGCAATACTAAGGGGATGACTGCATATAAAATTGTCATTTGGGGAGGAAAACTGACGGTTGCATGGTCGAAACTTTCGTTTGACAGCGACACCTTTGCGACGCCTTAAAAAGGAATTTGTGACCTTAAAGGGAATGGATACACCTGGCAGATTATTCAAAGGGAGACAACTTTCGGGACTTCCTGTTCGCTTTTCTATAAGCCCTGTCCCGCAGAAAAAGGGGTCAACTCTTAAAGGAAAGAATTTGCTCCTTAGGAGCAAATTCTTTCTTTGTTGACCCCTATTGACATGGGAGACAAAATACTTTTGCAGGAGTTGCCTCCCATGAAGGTGTTCCCATTCCCCTTAAAACATTTGCTGAAAGGGTGCATTTCTTACCCTAGCACTGACGGCAATGGTGGGTCGACTGAGTCTGAGTGTAGACTGACTTGACTTGATAGATTTTGTAAGGTAACCGGGCGCTAAAAGAACATAGGGGCTACCCCTGAGTGTAGACTCGGCAAATGGTCATGAACTTATACCCAAAAAATTTAAGCAATCAGCGTGCGCCCTGATCAGATGCCGCGTTCTGTAGCGACTGATCTGGGCTTACTCTGTTTACAAACGTACCATTTTTGGAGGGTTTTAATTAATGAAAAACACTTTCCGGTCTTTAGTGCCTTCGATTAATTTAACTTCCTTGGTCAATGGAAGTCACGTGGAAATCAGCATTATAAGCGCTTTTGTACACATAACGTCGATTGATTAACAACCAAACAAATTTTACTGCCTGTCTACAAGTCTAGTGTCGAACGCTCAATAGTCTTTGTATATTTGGATGCTGTCAGGCTTTTAGCTTATCATTATTAATAGATTAGGTGTAACTATGCATGTCTGCTTATTTTGTGCCAATGTTAATGATTTCTCTCTTATATATACAGCATCGTAGCAAGTAATATTTTATATTCAACCAACACTGCTTGATATTGTAATCAACTAATGTGATGTATGGAAAAAAATGACAACATACATAAATAATGATCATTTGCTGAATGTACCGCATATCACGTTAAGCTTGTCGACCATTACGTAGTATATACCACACCCATGTGAGTTTGTTTGATTTTGTTTGATTTGAGGTTTAATGTCCCCGTCAACAATGTAAAGGTCATTTTGGAGACGTTGCTTCCAGTTTTGTGCGACTTTTACCCGACATTGAGATAAAATGACATCTCAAGTCCTATCGCCTCATGAAACCGATAGGGTTTATGAGCATGGACGGTCCGCCTCGTACCGCGGTTCCTGGACAGGCTTAGATCCTCTAAGCAGTTTACCAGTACTAGTGTGCGGGCCGGATTCAGCTCTGCGTGGAAGCATCATGCAGCCCATATATTTCTTCAAGCCCCTATGGGCGGGGGCCAACACCCATGTGAGAGACGATTTTCTGTAATGATTCTGTAGTGTTTGATGTTTTTGGGTCGATTATTGGTCGACTGTGGTCAGAGTGTTGTTTAAGACGGTTATCCGTTTCATAGAATCTGGACTGGAATCATCTGCTGGGCTTCGCAAACAGTGTAGACCCAAATCAGACGCCGCAGAATGCGGCGTCTGATCAGTGTCTACAATGTTTGCTTAAGATACATGAAGGGTCAGGTCAATTTTCCAAAAATACTGCGCATCACGAAAACATGCCTATACATATCAGTTTCACCCCCGCTTAACCCTTCTCTTGCTGAATATTCAGTTTAGCCACACCCATTTCTGTCTATCATCCAATCAAATTACTTGATGTAATTTATTGCTACAAATTCATAAACTGAATGCCAAACAGTGTAGATCCTGATCAGATGGCTTCTTCAGAAGCCATCTGATCTGGATCTACACTGTTTGCAAAGAGATGGGCTGTCGTGAACAGCAAGATAAGGGTTAAAACCCACTTTGATATAGTAAAACTGGGGTTTACAGGGGTATACAATTATTTTTCTTACTTCTGCTCAAAAACATAGATTGTGGGTACATAACGGGTTCCTACAATCTATGTTTTGAGCAGACATATGAAAATTATCAGATTTTTTTATCCGAACATTTATATTTTTTGATGGTAAAATTTTCTTCAATATATTTGAATAGGCGTGTTTTTGTAATGCAGAGCTTTGATTATTATTTATGCAACAAACATATCGATTACCAGTATACGCGTGCATGCTCATTTATAATTTCTATTGTACATTAACTCTATGTCATGCACTGACCTGAGTTGAAAGAAATAAAGTTGATAGTAGAAGTAGTATTATTTATGCAACAAACACATTGCTTGTTGCTACACAAACATTTCAGCTCTATTAATGATATAAACACCATTTATATCTATTTGTAAAATGGAGATTTTCACCACGCACACGGCAATTTTATTTTCTAAATTAATGTTCAGAGAACATAAGGATTGGCATTATATTAAAGCCTTACATAAGGACTGGCATTATATTAAAGCCTTACACGAGGACTGGCATTATATTAAAGCCTTACACGAGGACTTGCATTATATTAAAGCCTTACATGAGGATTGGCATTATATTAAAGCCTTACATGAGGACTGGCATTATATTAAAGCCTACCACGAGGACTGGCATTATATTAAAGCCTTACATGAGGACTGGCATTATATTAAAGCCTTACATAAGGATTGGCATTATATTAAAGCCTTACATGAGGACTGGCATTATATTAAAGCCTTACATGAGGACTGGCATTATATTAAGGCCTTACATGAGGACTGGCATTATACTAATAATACCTTACATGAGGACTGGCATTATATTAAAGCTTTACATAAGGATTGGCATTATATTAAAGCCTTACATGAAGATTGGCATTATATTAAAGCCTTACATAAGGACTGGCATTATATTAAGGCCTTATATAAGGATTGGCATTATATTAAGGCCTTACATAAGGATTGGCATTATATTAAGGCCTTACATAAGGACTGGCATTATATTAAGGCCTTACATATAAGGATTTACATTATATTAAGGCCTTACATAAGAACTGACATTATATTAAGGCCTTACATAAGGACTGACATTATATTAAGGCCTTACATATAAGGATTGACATTATATTAAGGCCTTACATAAGGAATTGGCACTATATTAAGGCCTTACATAAGGATTGGCATTATATTAAGGCCTTACGTAAGGATTGGCATTATATTAAGGCCTAACATAAGGACTGGCATTGGCATTATATTAGGGCCTTACATAAGGATTGGCATTATATGAAGGCCTTACATAAGGATTGGCATTATATTAGGGCCTCACATTAGGACTGGCATTATATTAAGACCTTCTATAAGGTTTGGCATTATATTAAGGCCTTGCATAAGGACTGACATTATATTAAGGCCTTACACAAGGATTGGCATTATATTAAGGTCTTACATTACATGTGAATCGTCTGCCCGCGGGTAGACGATTCACATGTAATTTAAGGCCTTATTTTCAGACAGACGATTCACATGTAATGACAAGCCTTATTTTCCCTGAACAAAAGGTTAAACTGCAGTCACCTAAGAATGAACACGATTTAAAATATTCAACAAAAAATATCTCAGTACTATGCAGTGGCAGTCTTTATCGTGCAGCGATAAGACAGTGTTTATAAATTATCCAACAATATTAACAATTTTTCAACTAACATCACGAAAACACGCCTATATAATTTTGACCCCCTTGAATCCCACTTTTATATAGTACTAGAGCTGTCAGTGAAACTGACTAGGGCCCCGGCAGCGCTATCAGAGGAGTAGGAAAATGTTGATGTTAAAAAAGACGTTTTTTTTTCCTTTCACCTCTAAGTATGACCTTGACCTTTGAGGTACGGACCTGGGTCTTGCGCGTGACACACTGTCACATTATGGTTAATATTTCTGCTAAGTAATATTTAAATCCATCCAGGTATAAGAAAGTTATAGATTGGACACAATGAAAAAGACGCTTTTTTGACCTTTTATCTCTAAGTATGACCTTGACCTTTGAGGTACGGCTGTGGGTCTTGCGTGTGACACTTCGTCACATTATGGTTAACATTTCTGCCAAGTAATATTTAAATCCATCCAGGAATAATAACAAAGTTATTAATTGGACACAGGAAAGACCCTTTTTTGACCTTTAAACTCTAAGTATGACCTTGACCTTTGAGGTACGGACCTGAGTCTTGTGCGCAACACTCCATCACATTATGGTTAACATTTCTGCCAAGTAATATTTAAATCCATCCAGGAATAAGAAAGTAATGGAGGATAAAAAAAATTGTGGACGGACAGACGGACAGACGGACAGACAGACAGACAGACAGACAGACAGACAGACGGACGGACGGACAGAATGATGCCAAGTAATATTTAAATCCATCCAGGAATAATAAAAAGTTATGGAGGATAAAAAAATTTGTGGACGGACAGACGGACAGACGGACGGACAGACAGACAGACGGACGGACAGAGTGATTACTATAGGGCACCCACACTTTCAGTGCGGGGCCCTAAAAACTGGGGTTTACAGGGGTAAACCTTATTTTTTTTTCTTCTCCCATAAAATATAGATTGTGGGTAATCGTTAGAAGCGCCTCGATGAGGCGGTTCTAACGAGTTCCCACAATCTATATTTAGGGCAGAAATTAGAAAAATATCACAATTTTTCTTCTAAAAATTTTCATTTTTTTCGGCGATATAGGTTACAATGTATTTGTATAGGCGTGTTTTCGTAATGAACTAGCAACTTGTTTACTCTGGTACTATTTTTTTCTGTAAATGAGCAATAAGTGAAGACTGTGACTTAATGATAAAAACATTTCATTATTGTGGATCAATTTTACGTCTTCCTATCCTTTCCATCTCTTATTCCAGAATTCTTTGCCTTAATCAATAAATATTCATTTACATAACGTACGACTCTCTGCTAAAAAAATCGATAGAAACGGGCAACTTTAATTTTGCTACAATACTTTAAGTGATAGAATAATACAAGCACAATTAGAGATTAAAATATTACAATCTAGAAAAGAAATGTCGAGCTCTGAAAATGGTGTTTACAATGCGGAAAATATCACTTATTGATTTCGAATATATATAATTATCGGGTTTTGCAAATTCTCCTAGCCGTCAAGCGATTTTGGTACTTATCGCCAATGCGAGTAGCAAAGGTTCAGGCGAGCCTGCGCATCCGCGCAGTCTCGCCAGAACCTTCGCTGCTCGCTCATACAAGCAGTGAATCAAGAGGACCCTTCAGACAGAAAGCCATATCCCTGGCCCCTCTGAATGGCTGGGCATGCGCAGTTAAAATTTGTCATGACGGAATGCTCGAAGCTACAAATTCGCTTGGCGGGGCCCAATAATGTATCTGTTTAGTATGTACTATAATTATGCCAACCAATCCATGATTTATATATCCGATACGGAGCGTGATAAATTAAAAGAAGAACAAGTTGGCTGCTTTCAAAAAGCATCCAATAGGTTTGGTCTTGTCAGTCTACATTCTGATTTGAGCCAGCTGATATCATTATCCCACTTAATGCATTTTTTTGAATACAAAAAAATAAACTTAAATACAAAACGTGTATATAAAATGTCGAAGTCTGTGACCTTGGTATCAGGAAGGGTAGGTAGTGACGAGTATTCTGTGGTAAATTGTTTAACGCCATGAGAAGTATAAACTAAATGTAACTTACATATGGTTTGCACATGTATAGCACAAAACTTAACCAAACGAAAATGTTAACCGAATTTTTCAAAGGGTCATAACTGTATTGATATTTGGTGGCATATCTTCACATCTTAGCCTTACTACATACACATTTTAGGCTTGATCGGATAAAAACTGTATAGTAGGATTTATACGGCAACGAAAAAAACGTTTACGAACGGACGGACGGACACCAACCCCGTAACTTAATATGACGGTTTTTTTTTTTTTTTTCAAACGGGCATATGAAAAGATTTTTCCTAAGTCATCAGGCCTTCAATAGGGCCTTGGTTATCTATTGCATTTGTTGTTAACGTCCCTGTTAACACTGTATGAGTCTTTTTTGAGACATTGCTTCCAATGCTGTGGGACTTTTACTCAGTACTGAGATAAAACGGGCAGATAAAACTCCTTCTCAAGCCCTGTCACCCAATGAAACTAAATGGTTGAAATGCATGAACGGTCCGACTCGAGCCACTTTTCATGGGCAGGCTTAGACTTTCTAGGCGATTTAACGTTACTCATGTGCGGCCGGTATCAGCTCTGCGTGGAAGCATCATGCAGCCCAATCTATTTCTTCAATCCCCGATGGACGGGGGCCGATCAGACCTTGGGGCAATATATTGGACTGCATGAGCTGAAACCGACCGAACTTTGAAGTATTGCTGAACCGCCTAGGAAGATCTAAGCCTGCCCAGACAAAGTGCTGCGAATCAGACTGTATCTTAAACCTCGGCAGTTTCTTTGAGCGGCACCTCCGCAAAAACCTGAAATTTGCTATCCTTTTGTGTATCTTTCTGGATCACAATTTAATTGTCAAAGTGATTAGTAAAACGTCAAGTATTGAGTGGAAATAAAGACCACCACTCTTGGCTTATCAGATAAAATAGCTCCAATCGAATGCGCCAAAAAGTCTTTTAACAACTCAGTCTGTAACTGGCGGCAGGTCACTTAGTAGTCATGAAGTTTTTAAAAAGAAACTATTGCTATCTGTGCTGGGCTCAAGAACAATAAACAGCGACTCATCAACGTTATGACTTTGTTTCGCTCCCTAAATATTTTATATATTTGGAAGAGTTAGAACCTTCGACCTTGGCACTGACGTTAATTCTAGTAGCAAAGACTTGAAAATGTTTTTACACACCCAGCGATCTTTTTTATGTTTGGTTTTACGATCCTTTCAAGATTATTTCACTCACATCAAGCTGATCGTTAATCGGAGGTGAGTAAAAACTAGAGAACCCGATGTAAAACCTCCTGACCTTCCGTTGCAGAACTTCTCATCATATAGTATGTGACCTGAGCCATGCTCAAACATACACCGTTGAGAGACCTAATGATTAAGAGTCAGCACTCTTATCCACTAGGCCACGGAGGCCCGTTACACCCAGCGATCTTTATAAATGAGGAAAAATAACGTTCTCTGTCTTTCCAACATTTACATATACATGTACGTATTATTAGAGCTACCAGCGTACCGAAAGATGTTCAGAATATATAAATCTGTTCCTATCTGTGTTAAGTAAACTTTGCAAGTTTTGTTTATTTGTATTTAACGGCCCAGTCAACACTGATTTGGGTCATGTTTGAGCCTGTCAGTGTACCTATCCACGCTTTTCCTGAGCAGGCTTATCCGTAAGTGGTTTACCAGTTCAGTGCACATTATGTCGCAAAAACTGACCCCTGCCCTTCCTGAATCAGCGGAAGGGAGAGAATGACCATAGAAAAGATTTCATAATCTCCACAAAAGAATGTTGCCGACCCCAGTAGGTATCGAACCCGAGTCTTCCTTATCGCCAGTCAGACTGCATCCGACTGAGCTACCACAGCCAGCCACACTTTGTGAGTAGTAGTAGTTATGTTCTGTTGTTTTTCGTTTCCATGGCCCCATGGACATACTCCATAATGGCATTGCAAGACGTAAAATTTGCGAAAATGACTGCTACTCCTGCAAAAGTAGTTTCTCTTTGGATATGTCTAAGGGGTATACTCTTAAAGGAAAGAATTTGCTTCTGGGGAGCAAATTCTTCCCTTTTAGAGTAGACCCCTTGAGAAGCAAATTCTTCCCCTTTTAGAGTAGACCCCTTTTTCAGTTGGACAATGCCAACAGAGTAGCAACCATAGGGTCCTTAAAGTTGTATTTCCATAACGAAATCATGCCTATAGAATTGTGATCCCCTTTAATCTGTTCTATAAAAAGGTTATCCTTTGGAAGCAAAGAATACACCACAGAACTGAAAAATATGGTGTGCATATGTTTTCTGGGCCAGACTAGCTAGTTTCGGACAATTAGGTCTCATCAGTGACCCTAAGATATTTTCCAAATTCCAGAATGGAATCAATGATCCCAAAGGACAAGAAAATATAATCTACACTATGATGTAGGGCAGGGAGACGTTTTACCGCCGCCACACATTCCCACACACCAGTTGTAGTGAAGTTAAATACGGTAGGTGACCAATTAACTGGAACACCCTAGCAGTTCGAACACCCAAAATTACTTCGAATTTGTGGCTGAAAACTTTCTCATTTAATTCGAACTCCCAAATTTTTCAGAAATCAGAATTTTTAATACTTCGAACACACAAAATAAATGCCGAAAAATGCATCCAGAACAAGCATTTCGTATCGTTCCCGGGTTTATCATTACAACATCGTACTGGTCGTATATGAGCTAGCGCACGAAAAAAAAAAGAAAACTTAGCATGAAATGTGTGCGACTTCCAAAGACTCGGATTAACATGCACTCTGTAAGGCAAATGGGTTTCGCTTCTCTCACTTTGGATAGCCCTGTGGTAATGGAAGGTTCATACCCTCACCGAATACTGATTAGACTGCGAGAAACGCAGGCTGCAAGTGCTTAGATCAACCTTGATGAGCCACTCGCTTATTTATGTTGTGAAAATCCCATCGTCTGCATCAGGCTCATGCGATCAGCGAAGACTCTAATCGGATTGCATGAATGAGTACGCTAAGATGTGTCTTCGCTGGTATCTCAACGACCTGCAAACACTGAACATACGCACCCACTACCGGTATGCATGGCAAAGGGTTTCACTTAGACTTGTGACTTCGTAAGATTTAAGGGTTCAGTAAAGACTGATCACATTGCATCGATGTGCAGGCTGATCCTAGTCGGTGATGTAGCATTGTGGCCTACAAAGGCTTGGATCACCATGCATATGCAAGTTTTTCGCTTTGCTCTCAGACTCTTTGGAGCGTAGCTTCAGCTTTCATTATTCGGCCCCCGCCCATGGGGGCTTGAAGAAATATATGGGCTGCATGATGCTTCCACGCAGAGCTGAATCTGGCCCGCACACTAGTACTGGTAAACCGATTAGAGGATCTAAGCCTGTTCAGGAACCGCGATGCGAGGCGGACCGTCCATGCTTGTAAACCCTATTAGGTTTCATTGGGCGACAGGGCTTGAGATGTCATTTCATCTCAATGTCGGGTAAAAGTCCCACAAAATTGGAAGCAACGCCTCCAAAATGACCTTTACAGTGTTGACGGGGACGTTAAATCTCAAATCAAACAAACAAACAAATCAGCTTTCATTATTGTGTGACAGTGTTACTCTTTTTCCATGTGCTGTGGCATTGATTCAATGCCTCTTTAATAGCAGAAGCGCCCCTTTAATATTAATTGAGAGTTTCCCGCCTTTTTCCACAGAACGTCTTTTAGCGAGTAGGGTATATTTGCAACACACAACATGATGTCGCTCGTGGGAGCAGTCGTTCGCCGGAACAAAGTGTCCGTGGTGGGGACACTGGAAATTAGCAGTTGTAGATACAGAAAACCATAAAATTTGGGTTATCTTTGCATTTTAATTTAAATGTATCGTGTTCTATTCTCTTCATTTGGGTCAAGCGAATAACAGTCGTCGTTTAATTAAAAGTTATTTATTTTTTATGACTGTTATGAAAGATAACGCCTCGCATTTTTGTTGAATAGTTGGTGTGTCATACTAAGTTATTTATAAGACTTTCAAGGGGCATAACAAATCAAAACAAACACAAAAATCAACACTCTGCATATTTTGCAATAGTTTGGCTAATCACTTTAATTTTGATTAAAGGATTTCAATTAAAAATACATAAATATATGCCTAACATAAAGTTTTATGAATCTATTCCAGTTTGTATTGGTGACAAAATATTTGCTGGTAATAAACCTTTTCATAGTTGAAATTATTTTGATACTAATAGTAAGTTGCGGTCCTCCGCAGCTAGACTATGGAGCCCAGGCTTACAACTCCGCGTCAGAGAATATCCTTAAAACTCTGAATATCATTCAAAACCACGCCCTCAGGATAGCAACAAGAGCATGCCGATCTACCCCAATCAACGCACTAGAGATAGAATGTGGACTTAAACCACTACATCTACGAAGGGAAGAACTCATACTAAAATACTGGGCTAGATCCTCCCCACTTGGCAAATCCCTCCCAGTGAATGATCTATTAACAGATCATGGTTGCTATTCATGTAGGAGAGCCAAGAACTACAACCCATATTGTAAGAAAGTCCGTGCCCTCCTGAAAGAGCACAACATACCCGATAAGATCCAGGCACCCAAGTACAGATCCAAATGGGATCTCAAACACAACACACCCTCCTGTTACCTCCATCAGGTCCTGGGGAGGAAAGAAGAAAATACAAATGAATACATGAAAAATAAAAGCCTCTCTTATGTTCGCACCAGCCATGCTGGGAAAACTCTAATCTACACAGATGGCAGTAAGGACCCCACAACAGGAAAAACCGGCGCCGCATTCGTTGTCCCAGAGAGAAATCTTCACGTACCGATTAAAACAAACCAACACCTCTCAGTATTCACAACTGAACTGATTGCCATTCACTGGGCCATCTCCTGGGCCATCACAGTTAAGACACCCAAAGCCACAGTACTCACGGACAGCCTAAGCGCTATCCAGGCCCTACAGTCAGGAAAATCCAAAACACGACCTGACCAAATTGACTCAATCCTGTCTAAACTAGATAAGGCAAAAAGAGAAGGGCAAGACATTGAAATCGACTGGATCCCATCCCACGTCGGCATCCCCGGTAATGAGGCGGCCGACGAAACAGCCAGATTAGCACTAGATATAGGTATTAAAGATTATACTCTCCCTTCAAAACGGGAGATCTATACAATCATAGACACCGCCATAACGAGAAAACGGCAAGCTCTATGGGATAGAAACCCAACCAACACCGGGAGGCATTACCAACTCCTCCAGCCCACAGTGGGTAAATCTGCCCACCAATTTAGCAACAACAGAAAATTAGACGTGGTAATTTCCCGTTTGAGATTTAACAATAACGGCCTAAATGCCAACCTCACTCAACTAGGAAACACAACGGGTCTATGCAGAAAATGCGATAACTATGAACTAGAAACAACACAACACATCTTGTTTGAATGTGTAACAAACGCCCATGCACGAGAAGAGATAAAATCTGAAATGTTCAAATTAGGATATGAATCGGTACACCTACAAGATCTCCTCGCTCCCCCCGAAAAACACTGCTCGGCCATAGCCGAGGTGGTTAAGAAATTCCTTAAAGACACAAATTACTGGGAAGTAATATAAGAAAAACAGCTTTTGTTACCCACACACCGCGCTTAGGCAACCATCACCTACCGTCAATCTGCACTTGGACCTGAGACGGGGGCGTCAAAGCGAGACACTGTGGTTGCGGCTCATTTGCTTTGCACTTATGGGTGCCCCGCCGAGGCTACCCCCATCAAAGGACAAACCAATGACCCTCCCATACCTTCAACATCATAACAGACCACGGGCAAGGGTGCATCACAAGAAAATCCCATAGCCCGAAAACTCCCACGGACATGCTTGAACCTGCGGCGACAAGCCGATTCGGGACACTGTGGTTGCGGCTCATGTGCTTTGCACTTATGAGTGTTCCGATGAGGTAACATGCCGCGGCAGGACAGGCAGCCCCCATGGGAAGGTAATTCTTCACAATAACCACGCCACCCGTTAACTTGGTTTTGAACAAGTTACCCTAAGAGCCGGACCGTGCCTTTGTGGGGGACCCCCCTCACAAGCCCGGCCCGCCCTGTGCACAGAATGGGAAGCCAAAATATGTGACGGATGGCGGGGTCATATTAGCACAAGCACAATATGCACTAATGACTTTTGTTTGTATTACAGGTACAGGTGGGACGCCGGGGGAATAGAAACTGGACACAACTACACTGATCCGAGCGCACACATGGGGTCCCAAAGCACTAATCCGACTTTTCTATTTCAGGAACGAGAGGAGGCTCGACGGAGCTCGTCAGGACAACATCCTGAGGCCCGTACTGGGCTCCCCCTAGGTACCAACAGAATGAAATCCCCTGAAGTAGGCAAAGCGAAGGCATAAATACTGCCAGAACAGAGCATACAAACGGGGACAGGTCACACGCTAAATATCTTTATAGGCGGGGCAACGGCAATATCCACCATTTGCTAGGTATTTGGAAATAGGAAGTCCCTTAAAAATGCCTTTTGGAAGACCATTCAAAAATAAAAATTAGCGGGATTGCAAAACGGCTGATTAGCCTCATCACTGCCTTTCCCAAACAAACACATACCTCCAAACACATCACGAAGACACACCTGTCCAATTTTGAACCCCACTTGCATAGGCAGGTCTCCGTGATGAGAGCACGGGTACTAGGACTTTTTGCAGTAGCCGGAATTGGCTGGTCTATTAGTCACCCATCCTGACTCACTTTAGATGCCTGTTCAAAATTCAAAAATTTCATGCGTTATCACCCTTCAACAAGCATCGTGACCGAAGGCGTTTTCTTTGCCATGTCAGGGGTGGAGGCAGAGAATAATGGAAGCCAGAACTGATAATGTATGTTAGCTTTTTTCCTCGGCCAGACATTCGAAAACAGGGCTGTGCTCTGACACATTTGGCAGTCGAAATTGGCAACACGTCATCACATACTAGAGCCCGTCTTTGGTCCGATTCCTGCACTCAAAATTCTAAAATCGCTATAGAACTGTGTTTCTTAGGACAAACGCTGTACATTGGGTGCGATTTGTGCCTTCCTCCGATTAAGAGTTCAGTATATTCCCATTGGTCAGCTGACACCTGTCGAATTGACAAGTGCCAGCACATTGGAGGCCCTGGGAAGAGCAGTTCATAAACTAATCCCATTTAGCGAGATGGGGGTAGCCCCTATGTGCTTTTAGCGCCCGGTTACCTTACAAAATCTATCAAGTCAAGTCCGCGAAAGAAGTCACCTAACTCCCAATCGGCTGGCTGATAACTGTCAAGCAGACAGGAGTCAGCATATTGGCAGCCTAGGGAGTACCTACAACTAATCACAGCTGGCGAACTGTGGATAGCCCCTATGTGCCCTTGGCGCCCGGTTACCTTAAAAACATCCGTCAGTCATCTATTTATTTTGCATCAGGACAAAGAAGAAGAACAACGTTTAATTCGAAGGGATGTTTTTCGTTGTATCGTGATCCAAAATGAATATCAAAGGAGTCAGTAAAATGTCCATTTAAAGAGCATTTAACCCAGCTAATTAAGAATCAATTAGTCCTTACAAAAGAAACATTCTGACTAAAAGACAAAAATTATTCTATTGTGGAAGCAGGCTACAAACCGCATACAAATCCATGCACGGACACTTTCTGTAGCTATGTTTAATAGACTGTTCCCATCAAGGACACTTTCTGTAGGTATGTTTAATAGATTGTTCCCAGCACGGACATTTCTGTAGATATGGTTAATAGACTGTTCACACCAAGGACACTTTCTGTAGCCGTTTTTAACAGACTGTTCCCACCAAGGACACTTCATGTAGCTATGTTTAATAGACTGTTCCCAGCATGGACACTTTTTGTAGCCGTTTTTAACAGACTGTTCCCACCAAGGACACTTCATGTAGCTTTGTTTAATAGACTGTTCCCAGCATGGACACTTTTTGTAGCTATGTTTAATAGAATGTTCCCACCAAGGACACTTTCTGTAGCCGTTTTTAACAGACTGTTCCCACCAAGGACACTTCATGTAGCTATATTTAATAGACTGTTCCCAGCATGGACACTTTTTGTAGCTATGTTTAATAGGCTGTTTCCAGCACGGACACTTCTGTATATATGTTTAACAGACTGTTTCCAACAAGGACTCTTTCTATACGTATGTTTAATAAACTGTTCCCACCAAGGACACTTCATGTAGCTATGTTTAATAGACTGTTCCCAGCATGGACACTATTGGTAGCTATGTTTAATAGGCTGTTTCCAGCACGGACACTTCTGTATATATGTTTAATAGACTGTTTCCAACAAGGACTCTTTCTATACGTATGTTTAATAAACTGTTCCCACCAAGGACACTTTCTGTAGCTATGTTTAATAGAATGTCCCCACCAAGGACACTTTCTGTAGCCGTTTTTAACAGACTGTTCCCACCAAGGCCACTTCATTTAGCTATGTTTAATAGACTGTTCCCAGCATGGACACTTTTTGTAGCTATGTTTAATAGGCTGTTTCCAGCACGGTCACTTCTGTATATATGTTTAATAAACTGTTCCCACCAAGGACACTTTCTGTAGCTATGTTTAATAGAATGTCCCCACCAAGGACACTTTCTGTAGCCATGTTTAATAGACTGTTGGCACCAAGGACACTTTCTGTAATTATGTTTGACAGACTGTTCCCGACAAAGATACTTTCTGTAGCTATGAATATTAGTCTCTTCCCAGCACGGACACTTCTGAAGGTATGTTCAATAGACGGACGGACACCCCTGTAGGTATGTTTAATAGACTGTTCCCACCAAGGACACTGTCTGAACCTATGTCAATTAGACTGTTCCCATCACGGAAACTTTCTGGAGCTATGATTTATAGACTGTTCCCAGCACGTTCACTTCTGTAGGTATGTTTAATAGACTGTTCCCAGCACGGATAGTTTCTGAAGCTATGTTCAATACACTGTTCCCACCAAAGACACTTGTTTCATATGTCGGGGCTGGCAAAACGTATATGTGACGGGACAACACGAGGGAACCTCGAATCTATGTCCACTTGTGGGGCATTAACGCAAAGGAAATTCTAAGATACTTAGAATCATTTACAATATTTATATGGAATAAGTCTAATATTTATAAACAACACTGGTTACATAATTTTACAAAGACAAACTTAAAGGGACAGTTGACTCGCAATCTATTCCACTTAGGTTAAGACAGAATGAAAACTAGTCTGGGTCCAATTAAATTTCTGTCTTAATACAAGTGGAATACACTTGAATCACACTTGAATTACACATGAAGTACACACACTCATTCACACCCTCACATACTTAACATCGCCCCCGCCCATGGGGGCTTGAAGAAATATATGGGCTGCACGATGCTTCCACGCAGAGCTGAATCCGGCCCGCACACTAGTACTGGTAAACCGCTTAGCCTGTCCAGGAACCGCAGTGCGAGGCGGACCGTCCATGCTAGTAAACCCTATTGGTTTCATTTGGCGACAGGGCTTGATATGTCATTCCATCTCAATGTCGGGCAAAAGTCCCACAAAATTGGAAGCAACGTCTCCAAAATGACCTTTACAGTGTTGACGGGGACGTTAAACCTCAAATCAAACAAAAACATACTTAACATAATGTTCTTTTTCCCTTCCTGTTGATGATAAGGACCTGATGAGTGTTTATGGCACCATTATGTTTTATATAAACTTTATATTAACCAGTATATTCACAGTAATGACTGTTTCACCAACCAGTTTTTGCCTCTGTGTTATACCGTGGCGATTACATCTATAGCTGCTCACCGCCGAATAAAATGTAGTAACAGGGGTGGGGGACACATAAACCCCTTTACATCATTCTATACTCATCATCCATATCATCACTGCCTCATATCACTGATGCCTCATATCACTGATGCCTCGTATCACCGTTGTCTTATATCAACGACGCCTCATATTAACGATGCCTTATATCAACAATGCCTCATATCAATGATTGACGTCAGGTGAGCGATTCAGGCTGCAATGTTGATATTCTATAAGGGTAACTGCAATGTCCCCAACACGGACAGTATGCGCCCACGAAGGACTGTTCCGGACAAGGTCATAGTGTTGCGTCTTGCAATTATATACTGTAGGGCTTTTAGCACGTGCGTGTGAAATTCATGGTTGTTGCATGCAAAAAGGTAGTTTAATTCAGGTTACCTGTTGGGCTACCCTGGTTTTCTGAGGAGCAAGTGAAGATGCCCATTTATTTCACGGTGACAAGGTTTTATTGGAAGTAATTTCGGGGAACATGATTAAGAAAATAAGTCATATTCGGTGGGGGGGGGGGGGACTCAGGTCAGCCTGCACATGCATGCAGTCTGAACGGTCTTCGTTGTTCGTATGTGCCTACCATGGCCTATGTGATAATCAAAGAACAACAGGTGAAAACTATGGCCACATTGGCTAGAGGCGCAGGCTAATCTGGTCCTTCGTGTAAAACTTTTTTTTTCGCCGTGCGCCGGCTTAAAACGACGGCGTGTACATTTAACCGGCCAAATCTGCTTGCGACGTTACAAACACATCCTAAGCTACAAAGTGCAAGGATCAGTCTGTTCAGATCTCCGCATTTTCTTTTTTTGTTACTTGCCTATCTAAATAACATGATGGTTTTGCATCCGCACAGTCTAATCAGTCTTCACCGGACTACTTCGATGGGCATTGAATTGCTACATGCCCCCGGCTTACGCTGATTTGCGACTGCTTATTAGTAATCAGAGAACACACAAACAAGGCTGCGCAGTCTCGCCAGGCTGAGGCTTCACTATGCGCTTAAACAATATAGGTGGGGGGGGGGGGGGTGAAGTATCTATGCGCCTAGCTCCACTGAATAGCTGTACGTGCGGGTTTCAACATCACATCCCATATATACATGTAGCTGGACTTGTCTGCTGCGGTGTAGCCAGAACAAAAAGAATTTGCTCTAAACAAATCAATTTCTGTTATTCCTGAGATCACAAATTGACTCGCCCATTTTAAAGGGAATATAGTGATAGTTCAAGAGGTGTAAATGTCATTAATGACAATGTGTATCGCATTCAAAGACCCCCTGCACACACTGACTTATTTACAGATCAAACGGTTCAGCGCTGCATAAGTGATATTTATAACTTCTAATCATGTGCGGATTGACAGGGCAACGGGAAAAAAACGTAGTTGTATTGGAGTTGAAACGCTTGCTTTTAGGTCTGTGTCGCTATTCAGACAGGCTGTTTCCTGTAATTGCAGTATAGTATTGCATCATCGTTAAAGCTGATTGGTTGATCGCGTCACGTGCCCCTCCATGGAACAGTTACAATCTGGTCATTATACCCGGTTTGCCCGCCTCATGGCGACCAAACCAAAAAATGTATTTTTGTTTGTTTGTTTGATTTAAGGTTTAACGTCCCCGTCAACACCGTATATGTCATTTTGGAGACGTTGCTTCCAATTTTGTGGGACTATTACTCGACATTGAGATTAAATAAAATCTCAAACCGTCGCCCAATGAAACCAATAGGGTTTATAAGCATGGACGGTCGGCCTCGCACCGCTTTGCCTGGGCAGGCTTAGATCCTCTAAGCGGTTAACCAGTCGTGTACAGTCAGATTCAGCTCTGCGTGGAAGCATCATGCAGCCCATCTATTTCTTCATGCCCCGATGGGCGGGGGTCATAAAAATGTATGCTTTAACTTTAAAATTACATCAAGTTAACAAGTGCGAGTAATGGACTTCCCTCTAAACCCCACTTTTTGATAAATTGGGGTTTACAGGGGGTATATATTATTTTACTTCATTAGCTAAAAACATACATTATGGGTACCCGTTAGAACCGCCTAAGTGTCGCGGTTCTAACGAGCACCCGCAATCTATTTTTGGACTAGAAATAAGAAAATTAGTATTTTCATCATCAAAACACACCTATATAATTTCGACCCCCTTAAACCCCACTTTTATATAGTAAAAATAGGGTTTACTGAGGTATATATTTGTTTTCTGATTTCTGCTCAAAAACATAGATTGTGAGTACTCGTTAGAACCGCCTCGCCGAGGCGGTTGTAACGAGTTCCCACGATCTATGTTTAAAGCAGAAATATGAAAATATCAGAATGTTTTGTCTGAAAATTTTCATTTTTTTGGTGGTAAAATTTATATGTTATCGTAAGGATAATATTGCTTCTGAAAGCTCGGCATCACATTGCCCTCGACTTGGGAAAAGGAGTATTAGGACATGCTCGCCCCATAGATCTAGTCGAAATAAGTAAAATTCCGCTATTAAGACCACCTAAAATAAAGTCTAATCCTGCTTTAAAATGCTTATTTTGAAGGGTACACTTAATTTTTCTTTGTGTTTTCTGCCTATAATGTTCTCTGGTTTATAGGGACCACCTTTAGGACTGTTCAAAAGTGGTCGTAAAGACCACTTTTGAACAGTCCCAAAGGTGGTCTTAATACAGGAATTTTACTGTATAACCCTCTCTGCATGCAGACACTTCGTGTTAAGGGTCATTCATAAATTGCGCAGCGACGCAGTCTGATCATTGTCTTTTTGTTGGACGCATTTACTCGAAGACTCCTTTTCGTTTGGCGCGGCTCATGTTAAAAAAATCCACGTAATTTATTTGATAACCCTGCAAACCCCATTTCTTACAGATAGCAAGTGGCATTCAGGGCGTTCACTGATTTCCCCATTTTTCCCCAAACCCGTTAGATTGTTGATGCTCTTTAGAACTGCCATATTATATTTCGATCGAGGATGAAACGATCAACATCAGTCTATGTTTGAAGCAGCAATGACAGAAATTATGTTTCTAAGACAGCGTGCCTATAAAGGCAATGGAAGGAAAATAAGAGGGTGACGGGAAAAGCCACCGTTTTATGACGTCACTTGACGATTCTTTAATGCACGTTTATTCGGATGCCTTCGGACTGTTTACCTTTAGGCTACGTTGAATCAAATGACGTCTTACGGCGATGACGTCACGAGTATTTTCTTGATCAGGAAATCCATGGTTTTAGCCTGAGATAGAAATTCTGTTCTTATACTGATGTTCTAAACCAGGTACACTGCATAAGTATAGTGCGCGAAAAATAAAACGTTAAAAAATAAAGTCAAATGAAAATTACAGGAAAAAGAATCTAATATGGCGTTCTGTTGTAGATGGGCGTTTCCAACCTTGGGGATGACCGTGCTGAGCGGAACCTCTGGGTAGCCTCGTGCGTACAAATAGTTAACCAATACAGTTTTTGGTACATGCACTGAGAATGTAAATGCATAGAGGATCTTATATGAGTGCACATGTATGATTGAATTTATTAAACGAGTTGAGGAAAAAGGATAAAATGCGAGGCTTCGCCGAAGTCTCACATTTCAAGCTATCCCTTTTCTTCAACGAGTTTAATAAAGTCAATAATACATGAACACGAATGCAGGATTCTAATTATCATATGACATTAAACGGCATTTTATGCACGATTTTTTCAACAAATATGTAAATACTCTGCCGTCAGTAAATGCGAGGTCGTTTAGAAAGTCGTACGTGTAACGTTACTGGACGTATCTATCCGCCCCCGCCCATCGGGGCTTGTAGAAATAGATTGGGTGCATGATGCTTCCATGCAGATCTGAAACTGACACACACGAGTACTGGTAAACCGCTAAGAAGGACTAAGCCTGCCTATAGACAAAGTGGTGGGAGTCAAAACGACAAATGCAAATAAACTTTTTGACTTCATTTGACTTTTCCCCGACATGGTGATGAAATGACATCTCAAGCCATGCCGGCTTGAGATGTCATTTCATCACCATGTCGGGGAAACGTCCCACAAAATTGGAAGAAGCGTCCTCAAAATGACATAAATAGTGTTGGCTGGGAAGTTAAACCTTAATTCAAACAAACAAACGGGATGGATCTTACTAATTTGCATGTTTAATCCACTAGTGGATTGCCGAATTTATTACATGGCGCTATTACATTCTCAGACGCAACGTCATATGAGCCCCGCCAAGCGAATTTGTGTCTTCGAGCATTCCGTCATGACAAATTTTAACTGCGCATGCCCAGCCATTCAGAGGGACCAGGGATATGGCTTTCTGTCTGAAGGTTCCCCTTGATTCACTGCTTGCATGAGCGAGCAGCGAAGGTTCTGGCGAGACTGCGCGGATGCGCAGGTTCTGGCGAGACTGCGCGGATGCGCAGGCTCGCCTGAACCTTCGCTGCTCGCATAGGCGATAAGTACCAAAAATCGCTTGACGGGGCCCATATGATAAATTGTATTTCTTGTATAATGTCAGTGTGAACAAACTGCTGACGGACTAATTTCTTTAGGGCATTCTTTTAATATAAGCACGGTTGATTCAAATAAATGTCTTGAAATTTGAAACGTCAATGTCCAGATGAAATACATAGAACTTATCAATATCAAAGCAATGAAAGCATTGGTCGGTCGATTGTCTCTGAGTATTGGCTGGAAAGGTGACGGTGACACTTCATGTACATGTATTTCGTTCAACCCTTTCGTTCCTGTACTGTATAAACACTGCGAACCCTTATCAGACGCGGTGTCTGACCCTTAAATTCCCGTGCTATCAGCAAACAGTGTTGACCCTGATCAGACTCCACGTTGTGCCAAATTCCAATCCAGATTCTATGTATAACCCCAGTACGCAACACTCTGACCTCACAGTGATTGGAATAACGCAGTTATTTCCTATTAATAACCATCAGTGATAGATCGGCGTTGTAAAGCTACTGCGCTTTAGAACTCTGCGTCAATTAATAAACAAAAGGCCCCAAAATGCCTATAACCTGTTTCCACATAAAATAAATAATATACAAATCCAATGTATATGAAAATAAATTGAAACCGAACGTATAAATCACATATAAATCAACTCATATATTCCAAGCGTCACTAAAAGGGGACACTGAAAAAAAAAGACAAACCAGATCATACCGTACATGACGATAACATACCCGTGCGACGGAGTGCATTTTGTTCACAACTCCAAAATGGCTACTTTTTTATGAAAATCAGTGATATTTTTCTTATTTATACTGCAAACATAGGTTGTGGGTGCTCGTTAGAACCACCTTAATGAGGCGGTTCACATAGGTTGTGGGTGCTCGTTAGAACCGCCTCAATGAGGCGGTTCTAACGAGTACTCACAACCTTTGTCTTGATGCAGAAATAAGAATAATAATGTATACCCCCGTAAACCCCAGTTTTGCTCTATATAAAGTGGGGTTTAGGGGGTGTTCATTTCACGGACTTGTTCACGTGATGAAACGCGTGTCTGTAAAGTGTCTTTCCTGTTTGCTTGAAATGCAGGAAATTTTGCCAAATAATAATTGAATTAAATTAGTCTTCAATTTCAAAGACTTGAAAGCTATATGGCGTCGTAAATGAGTTGTTTGAAAAAAAAGGACGCATATGACAAACCCGCATTTCAAATGGGCTGTAAAAATGTAAAACAACCAAAATTTATGAAGTCCTTCCATTTGCCCCTTTGAAACAGGTAGAACCAGGCTATTACGCAACACTGCAACGTTGGGATACAATGTTAAATCAACGTTGAAAAACGATGAAAGCGTTGTTTAACGCTGGCTCAACTTTAAATTGTCTGTTTTATTTTTTTTTTCAATTTTCTAAAGCATCACTAAACGTTAGACTTCTTTGCCCGTTTTCAAAAATTCCTGTTTGATTGGCGTCTTATGCATTTTTTGATATTGTAACAAATGAAAGAAAAAAGTGTTACGTTTTTGTTTGTTTGTTGATTTGAGGTTTAACGTCCCCGTCAGCACTGTTAAGGTCATTTTGGAGACGTTGCTTTCAATTTTGTGGGACTTTAACCCGACATTGAGATGAAATGTCATCTCAAGCCCTACCATCCAATGAAACCAATAGGGTTTATAAGCACGGACGGGCCGACTCGCACCGCTTTGCCTGGTCAGGCTTAGATCCTCTAAGCGGTTTACCATGTACTCGTGTGCGTGGTCGTTTTCAGCTCTGCGTGGAAGCATCGTGCAGCCCAATCTATTTCTCCAAGCCCCGATGGGCGGGGGTGAAAGTCTTCTTGAAATAAACAGCTTTAAGATGCCAATCATAACAATCTTCGTCTGCTTTGTTGTCTGCTGGTTACATGCAAACCATGTGGACTCTGATCCGACTGCTCCTCTAGGAGCAAGAAGCAGTCTGGTCGGGTCCACATTGTTTGCCTGTATGCAAAAATATTTCTAAGAGCAGCAGACGACAAAACAGAAACGACATCCTTACAGATGCAATTTTTTTTCTGTTACCAAGAATAAATATGGCGCGAGAAACTACTTATGTATATGTGCAACAGCACTGAATCCTATAACCACTTATCACTTTTCGCATTTAACTTTGATGTTTCAAACAGACCTTGGTGACGCATGGTAAAAAAGATAAGGCAAAAAAAAAAAAAAAAAAAAAAACCTTCGAATATAAATAATTAGACCAGCAATCATCAGTTGTTCTTCACTATAAATGCGCAACAAAATGAAGCATTCCGGGATAAATTTACGAGAAGTCTAACTTCAAAGCCCGCTAACTTATATTCATCCGCAAGGTGAACAATGTTTTTCATTAGTGAATTCTACATATGAATAATGTATAATTATTAAAAAGTAAACAGATAGACGTGCGTGTTCAAAAAGTAAATTGATATAACTTACATTTTATTTCATCGGCCATTTCTTTGGAAATTTCATAACTGTTTTGAATATGGGACAATATTTCCTCGCGGATTCTCTTGGCGTTAATTATGTCATCTGCACTAAGGCCGAAAATTAGTTTGTATTGTTAACTCTAGGTCGATTGTGATACAATCGACCCAAAAAAGGGTGTGGCAAAAAAAGAGTAGCGTCTCGTCTCTTCAGAGTACCGTATATTAACCCTGAAGCCATCTGATCAGGATCTACACTGTTTGGCATTCAGTTTATGAATTTTTAGCAATAAATTACATCAAGTAATTTGATTGGTTGATAGACAGAAATGGGTGTGACTAAAATGAATATTCAGCAAGATAAGGGTTAATAATGTATGCATTTAAATGTTCTTTTCAATGTGGTTCGCGCATTTTGTCGTCCAGACTAGTGTTGATTAATGTTGACTATTTTGAATAGCTGTTTATATTCTGTACTAAGAACATTCCAATCAGAAAATCTAATAATTATTTTGAAAGCTGTTGTAGCAGCTAATGTTTCAGTTTTATTGATTTTGTGTATCCGATTTAGATGCTGCAATTGTATGGGCTTTTGACAGTCACAGCTCACTATCTAAGCATTTCAATTTTCATTAACCCAATGTATGCGGGAAACCCCTAAAGGGGCAGTGATTTTTTTACAAATTTTCAACTATGCGTCCTGGGACTCGCTCAACCAAAAAACTGCGCGTCCCAAATCTGGAAGTATGAGTCCCAATATTTGGAGGGAAAAAAAAGGAAGTACAAAAAAGATCGGTTCAGCATAAAATGCCATTCTTCATAGTTAAAAATAATGCGGTCTAGTATCTATTATTTGCAATGAACAGAATCAATCATCAACTAGTGTTGTTTACTGGCCCAAAGAAATCCTGCTAAAGTGTACGTTTTTAGTCTATTTTCCGTAATGTTTTCTACTTTCCTTTTCGATAAATGCGCACCGCAACATGTGCGTGAAATTTACTTCTGTGTATTTATAACAGTTCAATTATGACACTATTGTTAATCCCTGTCATATAATTACCAAGTAAACATGATTGCCCTGCGGTGCGTATCTTTCATTTCTGGCGATAAGCCAACTTGAACGAGGTGTGAAAGTATGGTCAAGTTATGTCTCTAATTTGCGTTTATTCCCCAATCAATGTGAAAAAGTCTTTGGATCGACTGCCTGTTCTAAATTCGCAAAATTGCAGTGTGTTTCCTCTGGCTTTCTTTGCCGGATCATTACAGGGTCACTGACGAGGCTTTATTAGCCGAAACTACGTAGTATGACCCATCTTCTTTCTTATGAATGTTTTCATTGCTCTTAAAGGAACTCATTTTTGATTTTTATTTACTCGCACCTCAGACAATTAGCTACATCTAACGGTAGATGTATGCATTGTAAAAAGCGATCGTGAATGGTTATGTTTTGGCGCCAAATAGCAGACGCTCGGCCTGGTGGGAAAAGTCGAACGCTGTTGTTGGAGCTGCTTGGGATAATTCGGGGGCTGTGCAAAGCGCTGTTTTCTATCCACCTCCATTCACAACCGTTTAGCTATCGAGAAAATATTTTTGTACCGGTTCCAAACATTTTTTTAAGAACGGGATACAGCCAATTAAAAAAACCACTGGCATTAACACGTGCGGGGTTGCTGGCATCGGATGACGTCATTTGACACATTTACCGATCACATGCAGAAAAATGGTAGAGTTGTTTTGTGGGCGGCGATTTGAATGGCGGAAAACTTCGCATTGAACTTTCTTGTGTGAAAGTTTGGGCTCATTTTGGATGGAGGGGATTCTCATCTTGTGGTTGGATCATTAAATTGTACCTGTATCCATTTTTCGGTGACTCGTTGGGCAGTTGAAGGTTCGGTAAAAGTTCGGTATTTTATCACTTCCGGCGATATTTACAGCAGTGAAAACGAAAGTTGGATTTTTCGCCCATGAAATATTTGCGTCCGACGGACGCACATATTTTATGATCGTGCGTCCTCAGTCCTATTTGTGCGTCCGGGACGCAGGACGCAGGGGTAAAAAAATCACTGAAGGGGTACCTCGGCAAACAGTGCAGGCCCAGATCAGACGCCACAGAACAAGGCGTCTGATCAGGGCCTGCACTATTTGCTGACAGAATTTTCCGTCAAAAATAGAATAAAAAATAGGCCCGACGCCCCTTATATGACAAATGAACTTGTCCAACATATAGCAATGGAAGAGACCACTTGCATACAATGCGTTAATCCAAACATATTATTTCCAATTATACGGGTGGCAGGGGTAAGGTTTAATAACACGCCTAGATCTAGGTCTACACTGGTTGTTGTTGTTGATTAAAAAATCTTTGGGCATTTTTTGGCTTCAAAATATTTAGTTTGAATCTCACATCAACATTTACAGCAAAGCATGTTGCTTCCGAGTGCTGCAATGGATTGGTTTAAACCAAGTTGCACCATCATACGTCAGATCTGCTCTTAGTTTAAACATATGTATTCATAACATAACATAACATAACATAACATAATAAAACACACATACATATAAATGTACATTATGATGGGATCCAGAAAGAAGTCAATCGACATATAAATAGAGGATATTTTCTTTTTTTGTGGGGAATGCCGAAAATATTTCATCGAGTATTGAAAACAGAATTTTCACGAGTGCAAAGCACGAGTGAAAACCCTGTTTTCAATACACCTGATGAAACATACCCGACAAAATGAAGAAAACGCATACAGTGCGATTTTCCCGTTTAGTTTAACTTTCCAGTTCATCCAAATTTCTAGCCTTGATAAAATTGTTAAAAGCCGTCAAAATTGACTGAAATGTCAGTATAGCATAGATTAACAGCCCTAATTTTCGGATCTATGAACAAATTGCTTTTCAGGTTTCGCTCAGTAAGTTTTTCGTGTACTTCTTTAAGCATGGTGTTTTACATGCGTGCGTTTCTGGAAGTCATTTTCGTGTTGTTTAGAATTATGTGGAAAGTGAAACACCACATCAATGATACTAGTGACAAACATGGTTCTATTGGTTTATTGGGGCCAAAAGCATTAGGAAAAACATAATGGTGTTCAAGATGGTGTCAGAAAATGATAAATATTAGGTAAAAATTATAACATCTTTATTATTTCTGCTTTCAACATAGAGGCGGTTCTAACGAGTACCCACAATCAATGTTTTAAAGCAAAAATAAGGCAGATAATGTATACCCCCGTAAACCCCACTTTTCTCTATATAAAGTGGGGTTTAGGGGGTCTTCATTTCACGGACTTGTTATCGTGATGAGGAATGACGGGATGTTTTTGACATTTGATTTTGACCTCTCCCTTACTCTAAGGCCAATAAATTCCAGCGTTTTTGACGCAAATCAAACGCTTTTTCTATCAAAAACTAACATAATACTGTAGTTCAGCATGCTATAAAAGATTCGTGTAATATTACATCTTAATTCCAAAATATGAAACAAATCTACTGCATGCGTTTTTTTTTGTTTTGTTTTTTTATTATTATTTTATTTTGTCGGGTTTATGTCGGTGTGTATCGAAAAAAAGAGTAAATTTTCTTTTTATTTCCAACGTAAATAAAATCTGTACTGGAGTGTTAACCACCAAACAAGAGGCCCATGGGCCACTATGCTCACCAGAGCTCAGGTGGGCACTGCCAAATTGCAGCCATGTATTTTAACATGATATCATTTTAATCTGCCAAATGAACCCCCATATCCAAATGAGCATCAATGTGGACTCAGTATATGAAACATTAGGCCTTTTATGAAGTACAGGGGGTGGGGCATGGACCCAATGGAGCCCTGGTTGGTATCACTAAATGTGTCTTATCACAAAGAACAAGAATATATATGGTTTAGCAGTGGGGATCTGCATGGCTGGAGATAAAAGTGGAGGGGTTGGAGCATGCCCTGTCGTTCCCAGGAAAGCCCAAGATTGTTGTCCTTAAATGTGTCTCATCATAAGGACCAAGTATATATATGGTTTAGGGTGGGAATCTGAACGGTTTCCAAGATATCCTTTCATGAAGTGATAAAGGAGAGGACTGGCCCCTGCGGACACCCCTACAGTAGGTGTGCTAATAATAAGGAACAAGAACATTATATGAATATGGGGTGGGGATTTGAATGGTTTCTGAAATATATGGCCTTTTATGAAGTGGAAGGGCGGGGCACATTGCATCAGCACAAAGAGACCCTCAAGTTGGTGTGACTGAATGAGTCTTATCATAAAGAACAAGAATATATATGGTTTAGGGGTGCGGATCTGAACTATTTCTGAGATATGTGGCTTTTAATGAAGTCAAGCGGTGGAGCAAGGGCCGGGCATGCCCCGGGGACTCACAAGCTGGTGTCAATGAATGTGCCTTATCATAAGGAAGATGAATATATATGGTTTAGAGGTGGGGCTCTGAACAGTTTCTGAGATATAAGGCCTTTTGTGAAGTGCAGGGGTGGGGCAAGGCCCAGGGAGACCCCCAGGTTGGTATCAATGAAAGTGTCTTATCATAAGGAACAAGAATATATATGGTTTAGGGGTGGGGATCTGTAAGGTTTCCGAGATATTGTGATATTATGAAATGGAGGGGGTGGGGCATGGCCCCAGCACATCCCTGGGGACCCCCAGGTTGGTGTCACTGAATGTGTCTCATCATAATGAACAAGAACATATATGGTTTAGGGGTGGGGATCTGAACAGTTTCTGAGATGTATGGCCTTTTGTGAAGTGAAGGGGTGGGGCATGGCTCCGGCGCACCCCCGAAGACCCCCAATATGGGGTCAATGAATGCGTCTTATCATAAGGAGCAAGAATATATATGGTTTAGGGGTGGGGATCTGTAAGGTTTCCGAGATATTGGGCCTTTTATGAAATGGAGGGGCGGGACATGACCCCGGCGCATTCCGGGGGACCCCCAGTTTGATGTCACTGAATGCGTCTTATCATAAGGAACAAGAGTACATAGGGTTCAGGGGTGGGGATCTGAATGGTTTCCGAGATATTGGGCCTTTTATGAAGTGGAGGGGGTGGGGCATGGCCTCGGCACATCCCGGAGGACCTCCAGGTTGGTGTCACTGAATGCGTCTTATCAATAGGAACAAGAATATATATGGTTTAGGGGCGGGGAGCTGTAAGGTTTCTGAGATATAGGTCATTTTATGAAGTACTGGGGGCGTGGCATGGCCCCGGCACAACCTACTGGACCCCCAGGTTGACATAAAAGCATATGGCTGAGAGAAGTTTACTAAAGGAACATTTCTATGAAAGTTTTGTCAAAATATCTGCAAAGGCTTTGTAGTTAATGCCATTTTTCAATTTTCCCCATTATAAGTCTATGGAAAATCTAAGTTGCCATAGCAACCAAACTAAAGAGCCGAATTTCATAAAAAACACAAAACCTGTTAAGGCAAATATGGTGAATATTTCCATAAACTTTCAGCCTCATAGAGCATACGGTTTCTGAGGAGATGATTTTTTAAGTATTTTTTTTCTATTTTTTTAATTTTGGTTTCCATGGCAACCAATACAAATGAGCAGTAGGCCTAAAATCATATGGCAGATAGTAGATTGCCTAAGGAATATTTCTATGAAAGTTTTGTCAAAATATCTGCAGTGGCTTGGCAGTAAATGCCATTTTTCAATTTTCCCCATTATAAGTCTATGGAAACTCTAAGTTGCCATAGCAACCAAACCAATGAGCCGAATTTCATAAAAAACACAAACTTTCAATCACCCAGCCCAAGGATGCTACAGATAAAATTTGGGCTGAATCGGTCCAGTGGCTTCAGAGAAGAAGATGTTTGAAAGTGTTGACGTCAGACGACGACGACGACAACGACGACGACGCCGGACAACTGCCTATCCTATAAGCTCCCCCGGAGCCTTCGGCTCTGGTGAGCTAAAAAGTAGTCCGAAAAAAACAGACAAACAAAAAATACATGGTTATGTTATTTTTCACAATGTGAAAATATCATATCTTTTCACAATGTGAAAATATCATTTTTATTCAATCATGCACTAATTTCTATGCTAAGTATAAAATAAATTTTGTTTCCCGAATTATTTGTTTGTGTACATGTATATATATATGTAGGAATTTGCGACGAAATAGTTGAAGACCGGGTTCAGGGTAATAATTTTTCCCGTCTACGCTCAGAGGCAGCTATTGGTGCTTTGATTGAGAGTGCCAATGATTTACTTAGCAAAACCACTCCCAAAATCTTTATTTGTGCCCCGCCAAGTGAATTTGTGTCTTCGAGCATTCCGTCATGACAAATTTAAACTGCGCATGCCCAGCCATTCAAAGGGGCCAGGGACATGGCTTTCTGTCTGACGGTTCCTCTTGATTCACTGCTTGTATGAGCGAGCAGCGAAGGTTCTGGCGAGACTGCGCGGATGCGCAGGCTCGCCTGAACCTTCGCTGCTCGCATAGGCGATAAGTACCAAAATCGCTTGACGGGGCCCATTTTTTCTCTTTGGCATCACCTATAATTCTGACCCTATTGAACCCCACTTTTGTATAGTAAAACTGGGGTTTACAGCGGTAAGCCTTATTTTTCTTATTTCTGCCCTCAAATATAGATTGTGGGTGCGCGTTAGAACCGCCTCGATGAGAAAAAATATCGAGGCGGTTCTAACGTGTACCCACAATCTATATTTTAGAGCAGAAATAAGAATACCTGCTCTAAAATACAGAATGTGGGTGCTCGTTAGAACCGCCTCAATGAGGCGGTTCTAACGTGTACCCACAATCTTATTTTGAGCAGAAATATGAAAAATATCACAACATTTTTTTCGGCGTTAAAATTTTCAATGTATTTGTACAAGCCTGAATTGGTAATGGACATTTTATTTGATGTCGAAATTTTACATTATTATTATTTTCTTAATATCTTTATTTATGTCAAGTTTTATCTATTATATTCACCTCGATAGTTTGCCATTCATGATGTGTGTAAATACTCGGTTATAGACAGTCCAACATAACACACATCTGTCATGCTAAACTAGCTTGAGTTTTTTTTTTTTTTCAATATATTATATATATTTATATATATAAGGCTATGCCTCCGAAACTGGTAATTCTGTGATACAGAAACATGGCATTCCGCTTTTAAGTTTTAAGACCAGCTTAATTAAGACTAACCCTACTTTAAAAAACATGTTAAAAGATTATTCTGCCCTTGTGTATTCATCACCATGTGTCCTCTTGAAAGAGACCACCTTTGGGACCGTTCAAAAGTGGTCTTAAAGACCACTTTTGAACAGTACCAAAGGTGGTCTTAATGTAGGGAGCTTGCTGTACTTGTTCTGAAAATATACGAGCATGAGAAAAGAACCCACATTTATCTGATTTGAGTCTTTGAATGCACATGCGCAGCAAACAAATAGGGCTAGACAAAAGACATTGTGCAGGAAGGCCTCGTCTACACTGCGAATGACAAAGGCTCTGCGCAATGAACAGACTCGTCTGAGCCTTTGTTAGTTGCCTATGTTGTTGGTCGCTCATTTATCTACAAACCAATATTCTTTCTTAACATTTTATTTTGTTGTGGGGGGGGGGGGGAGTTATCCATATTATAATATGACATGACATTTTAAATACATATACAGATGCATGTTCTTATCATATGTCAAAATTTATTAATAAAAAAATATGATAATTCCCCTCGATTTGATTTTTTTTTAATCTTTTAATGTGTACAGTAATATGTGTCTCATATTGTAAATTGCATTTTTCTTTGAGGGCCTCATGGAAGATTAGCTATTGTACATGCTAAATGGTGTAACTCTCGTAAAATACGGTCGTTACTTACTTGCTTACTCACCTACTAACTGTGTGAAAATCCATGTGTTGCGTAACGAGTGACCGCATACAAACCCTATTATGTTTACTTAATTTTATCTATCTTCCGTAATACTAAGTCGGTTTGGGACAAGTCGTCAAACACTCGATTGGCTTTATAACCAAACTATAACTGAAGCTCATACCCGATTTCCATATTTCTGACATTTTTGGTTTGAACAATATTTATCAATAGTTCAATGCATTTAGGGGATGGTTGAGTGAGCATCATGTTAAGTCCGTGAAAGGAACACCCCTCTAAACCCCACTTTAAATAGAGAAAACTGGTGTTTACATTGTCATACATTGTTTTGCTTATTTCTGCTCCAAGACATAGGTTGTGGGTACTCGTTAGAACCGCCTCTATGAGGCGGTTTTAACGAGCACCACAACCTATATTTGGAGTATTAATAAGAAAAAATATCACAATTTTCATCAGAAAAGAGCCATTTTGGAGAAATGAAAGAATGCACTGTGTCACACGGGTGTGATATCGTAATGAGGCAAAGGTGTCGATATGGGCGCCCAACTGATATTGGCATACAGGGGCCAGTTGTTCAAAACTAACGATGTCGTTAGATAACGTATCGTTAAAACTTTGATCATTAAATATAGCAAATATACAGATATTTTTGCAGAACAAATTTGAGCAGCTTTTGCAAATGCAAAAGCTGCTCACATTTTTTCAGCAGAAATACCAAAATTTTGGATATTGAACTTGCTTGAACAGTTAACAATTTGACCACTAACGAGCTCGTTAAGCTAACGATGCTTTGAACAACTGGCCCCTGGTGGGTAAGGCTTGCTGTCCTTGCATCAGGTTTTTGTTTTGGTTTGATTTGAGGTTTAACGTCCCCGTCAACACTGTAAAGGTCATTTTGGAGACGTTGCTTCCAATTTTGTGGGACTTTTACCCGACATTGAGATGAAATGACATCTCAAGCCCTGTCGCCCAATGAAACCAATAGAGTTTATTAGCATGGACGGTCCGCCTCGCACCGCGGTTCCTGGGCAGGCTTAGATTCTCTAAGTGGTTTACCAGTACTAGTGTGCGGGCCGGATTCAGCTCTGCGTGGAAGCATCATGCAGCCCATATATCTCTTCAAGCCCCTACGGGCGGGGGCCAGTGCATCAGGTAAGGGAAGAGGAGGAAAGTTTTTTCTAAATTTTCTGTTGTTTCTTCGCTTTCATTCATTTTCCTCTGTCCCCTCTGTTTCGCCTTCTATTTCTGGGTGGCCCCCGCCCATCGGGGCTTGAAGAAATAGATGGGCTGCATGATGCTTCCGCGCAGAGCTGAAACCGACCGCACACGAGTACTGGTAAACTGCTTAGAGGATCTTAGCCTGCCCAGGCAAAGCGGTGCGAGTCGGTTCGTCCATGCTTATAAATCCTTTTGGTTTCATTGGGCGACAGGGCTTGAGATGTCATTTCATCTCAATGTCGGGTCAAAGTCCCACAAAATTAGAAGCAACGTCTCCAAAATGAAAATGGCCTATACAATGTTGCCGGGAACGTTAAACCTCAAATCAACCAACCAACAATCGGGGACGTAAAACCTCAAATCAACCTTCCAGGAGGCGACAAAAAATGACCCACAAGTGTGGACTTGTCGTTAATCCCCAACACAATGAAATTAATATAAATGCATGCAAAAATAACAACAGCTACGTAAGCTTATGATACTATATATTTGTATCAATAAAAGTTATCATGTATGCTGTTTGCGTTTGCGAGCGGAAAAAAATGAACGAAACCTGGATGAGGTACGCGCCTTACAGTATATATCTATCAAGAGTCGAACTTCAATGGCTCGAACACCTTTGGGACTTCGAAAATCTGTTCGAGACAGGGGTAGTTCGAGCCACTGAGGTTACTGTCAGGAGGCATAACGAGATATTTTTAGACATCTTTTCGGTGTTCTATAATGAAAATGTATGCTGTCTGTACTCATTAGAATACACACAGCATACATTTGCAAGATAAAATACTAAAATCTCCTTAATTATCCCCACTATTTCTTATGTAGAGGATTTCCCTAGGGGCTCAAGAATGGGTTCGACACATCCATGGTAAACGAGCAATCGGTGTTCGAGCCAACGAAGTTCTACTGTATCTATCTATCTATCTATCTATCTATCTATCTATCTATCTATCTATCTATCTATCTAAACTGCAACATTCCCTCGCGAGAAGTATGTGCAGGTCGATAAGTCTCTACGATCGACTTTAACCCACAAGTCAATGGAATCTTCCACCTATTGGAGTGATTCATTTAATTTTCAATGGTGGTTTGTTTGTGGTGATTTTACAGCAAACAGTATAGACCCATATCAGACAGCCGCGTACACTGTTTGCCCACGCCCCAAAAATGGGCCGCTAGACATATAAGAGTTAAAATAAATAAATTGTTATATATCTGTAATTGAAAAGAAGTAAATAAAATATTGTTTAAACTAAAATAAATAAATAACACTCAAGTTTACACTTTAAAATGAAATAAATTAAAATATAAAGAAACAACGACGATGGTGATAAAAAAAATCAAAGCACTGAGAGTACTGGTGTGTCGATCGTCTCTGAGTGTAGGTTGGAAAAATAGTCCTGAGCTGAGAATCGAACTGTTCGTTTAACTTTAAGCAAGCACAGTAGAGCTGATCAGACATCGCGTTATGTGGCGTCTGATTATGAAGATTCTGTTTGCTAATGTCCAAGTGTACGAGCAAAGTCCACCCGCCTCCGCCCATCGGGGTTTGAATAAATAGATAGGCTGCATGATGCTTCCGCGCAGAGCTGAAAGTCCCGTAACATTGGAAGTAACGTCTCCAAATAACCTATACAGTGTTGACGGGGACGTTAAACCTTAAACCAAACAAACGGGCACAGTCCAGAATTTTCTTCTTATGCTGCGCTCTGACGTCTTACGCTGTATGTCTAATAACGGTACCACCTATAAAGTCTGGGCTACTCATTTTTGCACTTTAACATTTCAGAGTTCTAAAATTAAGTTCTTAGCAGGAGTGCGAAAAGTCTTTTTTACTCGACTTGGCATACATTTGTGTAACAATTTTATAAATAGAATGTTCCGAAAGACTTCACGTGACATCGTGGCCTGGATTAAGATATTGATTTTCTTTTATTACGTGAGCAACCTGGCATTCTTATACTATTTCGTTTAACCCTCAAATGCCACTATTTAAGCAAACAGTGAAGTTCCTGTGCAACCTGCTGATCAGACGCCACATTCCGCGGCGTCTGATCTGGGTATTATCCAGCACACGATTCTTGTCAAGACTCTATAGATAGCTCTTGTTGCATCGATAAAAATAGCGCAACGTTTCAAGTTCTATTAATAAAACATAATATTGGTTTTCCCAAATTAGTGATGGTCACGTGGACAACTGCATGAATTCCGTTTTGTCATTTAGTAAATACATTTGTGTAACAATTTTATAAATAGAATGTTCCGCAAGACGTCACGTGACATCGTGGCCTGGATTAAGATATTGTTTTTCTTTTATTACGTGAGCAACCTGGCATTCTTATACTATTTCGTTTAACCCTCAAATGCCACTATTTAAGCAAACAGTGAAAACGTTACTGACTGAAAGGGAGCGGGAATGGGGGAAATGTCTTCCTTTTTTGTAACTTTGTTATTGATATCTCAGGTTTACGAGAAAAACAATACATGCATACAATACATATTACATAAAAATCATTAAAATTATTTTTTAATTGTTGTTGTTGGATTGATATTAACGACAATGATGACATTACATTACGAAAAAACGCCTATACAAATACATTGTAAACTTAAACGCCGAAAAAAAAAAACACGAAAATTTTAAATGAAAAAGTGTGATAGTTTTCTTATTTCTGCTCAAAATATAGATTGTGGGTACTCGTTAGAACCGCCTCATCGTAGTTTTCTTATTTCTATATTCTGAGCAGAAATAAGATGGAGGCGGTTCTAACGAGTACCCACAATCTATATTTTGAGCAGAAATAAGAAAAATAAGGTTTACCCCTGTAAACCCCAGTTTTACTGTATAAAAGTGGGGATCAAGGGGGTCAAAAATTATATAGGCGTGTTTTCGTGATGTTAAGAGGGGAGACCCTCGAAAATTTGTCAAAAGAGTTGAAGGAAAACAAGTAGTTAAAATTTTTAATTGTTGTTGTTGTTGTTGGGTTGATATTAACGACAATGGTGACATTATTACAGCTAAACCTTTTCTTATATTGCTTATTTTGACACAATGTTCAAATTACTGCGATATCTTAATTAATCACCTGAGCAACTAGCAGTGTAAATGTTATACCCTAAGGCCAATCATATTAATTTTGAATAATGATACTAACACCCTTTTTATTTGCTGTTTAAAGTCCGTATGTATGGTACACAAATTATTTATTATCTTGAGGGTCCGACAGGGATGGGAGAAACTTGACACTTTGAATAAAAATTTATACCGGAACACAGCCAGAAACTATTCAGATCAGTCTATGCTGCCGCACAGTCTGATCAGAGTCTTAAGAAAAACTCTAGTCGGACTTTGTAAATGCTCATGCTGATCAAATTTGTGTCTGTTTTGGGCTTGTATGTTTAACTGTGCTATATAGATATATGAAAGAAAAGAAAGATAAAAACAACAGATCAGGTGTTCTTTTCCCAATACAAATGAGCCGGCGCATAACAAAACATACAATAAGACCGATGTGACCAGCAGGGACTCAAATCAACCTGCGCAATCCATCCACTTTGACAAGACCTTTTGCTTATGCCTCTTTGCATAGATTTTAACATATAGTAGGTACATGCGATCAGCGAAGACTGAGGCTGATCTGAGTCTTCGCTGGTCGCTCAAGCTTTCTTGTAGATTTTGTCAGGCACTGGCTCAAATTCAAGTAAAATTACTGCTAAATTTCCTTTTCCACGTGGCATAATAAATAAATAAATAAATAATCATGTCGACATTATTCACACATTGTTCAAAGTCATTGCTATTTTAAAGTTCTTCCGACATCACTACAAATTCGGCCCCCATCCATCGGGGCTTGAAGAAAAAGATGCAGAACTAGAAACCGACCCGCACACGAGTACTGGTAAACCGCTTAGAGGATCTAAGCCTGCATGCCCAGGCAAAGCGGTGCGAGTCCATGTTCCATGTTAATAAACCCTATATGCATTGGGCGGCAGGGCTTGAGATGTCCTTTCATCTCAAGGTCGGGTAAAAGTCCCGCAAAATTGGAAGCAACGTCTCCAAAATGACATTTTCAGTGTTGACGGGGACGTTAAACCTCAAATCAAACAAACAAACATCACTACAAAATGGACACGTAACAGTGAACGTACGGTCTGTATGTGGTAAAAGAAAGAAAAGAAAGAAATAAATGCTGATTTCTCTGCAAAGGTCAAATATAATGAATAGATTATCCGGATCATTACGATATTACACCACGAAAACACGCTAACACATGTATATAATACCCTACTTTTATACAGTAAAACTGGGGTTTACAGGGGTATACATTTTTCTTGTTTCTGCTCTAAAACATAGACTGTGGGTACTCGTTAGGACCGCCTCGATGCGGTTCTAACGAGTTCCCACAATCTATGTTGTAGAGCAAAAATATGAAAATATCAGAATTTATATCAGGAAATTTATATTTTTGGTGGTAAAATTTTCAGTATATTGGAATAGGCGTGTTTTCGCAACAACCGTTGACCAGTGTGCTACAATGGCCTCTGTCACATCTATAATCAGAATGAGATGCATACTTTTTTTAATTAATAATTATTTATTAATATATATTTTTGGTCATGATTTCTAGTCCTACTACAAACACAGATTGCGGGTACCCATGATAACCACATCATCGCACCCACACTCTACATGTGCATATGCTGAGCTAAAAAAAAACAAAAGGATTCGAATATTATGTGTGTCCCAGCGGGACACAGCGTTTGTGCAACGTCGTTTTAACGAAGGTGCAACGTTGATTAGACGCCACATGCCCGATGGGACCCCCACTTTCCTCTTTTTAAACTGGGATATACAAATGTATTCATTATATGGATGTGTTAACATTTCAGTACCGAAAGGTATTGGTAGAACGATTGAGTTCCGTGACTCGTCTTCTAATGCGAGATTCCGGTGTTATGTCACTGCAGACAGTTTTGTAGTTTAAGGTCGGCAATACAAAGTTCCTATTTTTCTCAACAAGGACGTTTTTATACTTTGGAAAAAAGCCTTTGGTCTCAAGAAATATTTAATTAAAATATTATCAGCAGCCGCGCATAAGTTTTTCATTAAGAGTGGCCGCAGTAATTTTCCCCAAAGAGCCCCGCACTTAAGCGATGTCGGCGCATTATTGCTATTGATCACAGTTTCACTTAAACTCAGAAACAAACTATAGCTTTATCTCTTTGATGCCTCTCGGTTAAATAATTTAGTTCAAGTGAATAAATAAAATATACGTTGTTTATGATAGTTAAACATATTGTGCGAATTCAAACAAACACTTTTGTCCGCAAAATTACACTTTTCATCAGTAAAACGTTGGTCTTACACACCAATTTAAGCGTAAAGAAAAATAATTTATGAAATAAATAATATTTCATGAGTATTTACTCCCCATTCGCATGGCCTCTGATTTTGAAAGAAGTCATTGAAAAAGGCAACATCAAAACAGACAGTAAATAATAAAATATTACAAAATAAAATAAAAACTATATGTATCAGGTTAATTATTATTATTCTAAATATTATTCCAATATATTTATTAAATATCCTATATAACAATAAATATATATAACTATCAAATACAAAACATGATTTCTTATGTAAACTTTTCTTCGTCCCAGTAAGCACATGACGTTGGCGCAATGTCGGATCAACGTCGCGACGTTGATTCGACGTTGTCCTGGCGACGTTTGCCCTCTGGGATTTTAGAACTTAGCTAAAAGAACAGTAATCAGGTGATACTAATCATATTGCACATATGCATGCTACACCTAAGCAGAGTATACAGCAGCAATAAAAGTAATAAATAATAAAATACAATATTTACTTCTCCATGTTTTGGCATCCGACCCTCCGGTGTATCCTCGGGCACAAAATACAGCTTCACGCTCACCAATTCACTAGGACAATTTTTGTCTTCCCACACGAGTTGCAGTTCTCCAATACATATCGGCATATCATCTAATATTTTCATGAAGAAGAATTTTCCCAAAGATATAACTCTCTCCTTTCCATCAAATGTATATTTAAAGCCCTTATAAAATTTGCATGATCCTTGATTTCTAGCCGAAGGCCCGATCACCTGAAATTCAGACATTTTAAACCACTGTTATTTAAACAAGATGTAATTTGACATGTATTATAAGGCAATACAATCTGACGAATAACTTGCCATTAACTAGGTCATTCGTTCAATAAATAACACTTCGAATTAAGTCTTTTTAAATGTTGAAAATGTACAAACATTGCCATACATGTTGTTTCAAATGATAACTTAAAATTTGAAAGCAATTACCTTGATTTTAGGGTCCTCCATCATCAAATTATTGAGGTTTAATATTTCTTATTTATCACTTATACATGTATTCAGCTACAATACTTTTATATTTAGACCCTAATTAATGACGTCACGAGATAGAAAGAGCACATATCTGCCTCATTAACATATTCGCTTTCGATCTGTTATTCGTGTGATTTTCCTGTTTTCCGCGTAAAATTGCTGTCATCGTGCGTAGCCATAATAAAAGGGACATATAAGCAAAAAATTTCATAAAAAAAGTAATCCAGAAAATAAAATTTGGAATATTTTATTTTTTAATCGCCTGGTTCCCGGCTTTGGATGAAAATACACATTGGGCAGAGAACCGGATTGTTGATTGACAGATCGGTTGCTGATGAGCAAATTGTCAAATATCAAAGGTAATTTCTTTGAAAACAAATCAAACAATCAAAAGGGTTTTGTTTCATGGTAAGCTGCAATTGTTGGAGTACCTTAAAACGAATATAACGCATTGTCATTGATTACTGAGTTATACTTTTCCTTCAGTTGTGTATTGAAATCACAAGACCAGCTAAAATTAGTGTGGGTGGGGTACGGTATTTGACAGTCTATAGATCAGAATCAGTGTGCATTGGAGTGGTGATATCTTCATTAATGAATAGGTTGATCCTAAGAGACGATAATGCTGCACATATACATGAGTTTGTAATAAAATGTGTCAATCATGCGCGTTCACAGGTACCCATCACATAAATTAAAATTTAATTGACAATTCGGTGTGATCAGTAGACTTTTTGTGCCCCAAAGAATGGTGGCAAGGTAATAAAGTGTTATCCCTTGCGGTCCTTGTCCGAGATGGCAGTAGCCGTCCATGTCTGAGATGGCCGTAGCAGTTTACGTTAAAGTTTTTCTTAAATGGCGTTGCCATCTATCTGTTGATCTACTTATAATTTAATGCGATTGGTCACATTTGACCATTACTCGCAAGTGTTTGTTTGTTTGTATTAGAGTTCAACAGCCCAGTCAATGCTATTCAGGTAATTTTTAAGCCGGTCAGTTTACCTATCCACACTTTTCCTGGGCAGGCTTGTGTAAGCGGTTAACCAGTACAGTGGACATTCTTTCGCCAGAAAGTGACATCTGCCCTTCTTGAATCAGCGGAAGGGAGAGAATGCAGATAGTAAAAAAGATTTCATGATCAATCTCCACAAAAGAATGTTGCCATCCCCGGCAGGTATCAAACTCTCATCCTCCTGATCACCAGTCAGATGTGTATCCGACTGAGCTACCGAGGCCGGCGACTCGCAGGTGTACCTTACTTACTATACAAACAAGATTTGCAGGATGAAAGCCTACACAGTAATAATGTAATTACGGTAAGGGTCTTTAACTTGCGCAGGGGATGACTCTCCCTGCACAGGGGGCCTCCAGTTAAGGACAGTGCATTTTTTGACGTTCAGCCCTGCAAATGATGCCAATTTTGTTTGTTTGATTTGAGGTTTAACGTCCCTGTCAACACTGTAAAGGTCATTTTGGAGACGTTGCTTCCAATTTTGTGGGACTTTTACCCGACATTGAGATGAAATGACATCTCAAGCCCTGTCGCCCAATGAAACCAATAGGGTTAATAAGCATGGACGGTCCGCCTCGCACCGCGGTTCCTTGAGAGGATTAGATCCTCTAAGAGGTTTACCAGTACTAGTGTGCGTGCCAAATTCAGCTCTGCGTGGAAGCAACATGCAGCCCATATTTTTATGGGCAGGGGCGGTATAAATGATGCCAATGGATCATGCGTGTTCAGACACCGAAATAATCACTGCCACCAACGGGCCTCCTTGGCCTAGTGGATAAGAGCGCTGACTCTTAGTCATTAGGTCTCTCACCGCCGTAGGTTCGAGCCTCGCTTGGGCCACGTATGAGACGCCAAGTTCTGCAACAGAAGGTCAGGTGGTTTTTCTCCGGGTACTCCGGTTTTCGCCCACCTCTGATTAACGATGTACTCGATATGAGTGAAATAATCTTGAAAGGGCCGTAAAACCCAAACCAAAAAAAAAAAAAAAAAAATCACTGCCACCAGGGATCGAACCAGGGGCCTCTAGCATCAAAGGCAAGTGCACTAACCACTGAGCTATCACATACTTCAAAGCTCCAACCAGTTTGCATTTATCCATCATGAGCACATGCCTGTATAATTTTGACCCCCTTCGACCCCACTTTTATTTACCTTGGGGTTTACATGGGCATACATTATTTTTCTTATTTCTGCTCAAAAACATATATTGTAGGTACTCGTTAGAACCGCCTTGCAGAGGTCAGTATTATAGAGCAGTACAAGGTATTATGGGCCACCATTGATAGTAGCATGCAGTTATTTGACCCCCTGAATGGCTGATTGAGGTGTAAATAAACCCTAATGGTTTCATTGGGCGGCAGTGCTTGAGATGTCATTTCATCTCATTGTTGGGTAAAAGTCCCACAAAATTGGAAGCAACATCTCCCAAATGACATATACAGTGTTCACTGGGATGTTTAACCTGGAACAAACAAATAAACAAACTGCCTCGATGAGGGGGTTCTAACGAGTACCCAAATCTATATTTTGAGCAGAAATAAGAAAATAATCACAATTTTACATCTTAAAATTTTCATTTTTGGGGAGATAAAGGCTACAGTGTATTTGTATAGGCATGTTTTCGTAATGGCTGGTTCTCTCACTCCCGGTGTCAGTTGATCCCCAGCTGTGAGGCTGTTCACAATTGTCCCCTTATTCAGGGTGTACAAGGAATGGTAGGCTCATGATTACTGAATTTTGGGTGGTGCATTATAACCTAGTTTTCTCGGCTGCTTTACATCCATGACAGTTTGCTAATTACCACTTTAAGATCTAAAGATCTGAATCTAACAGCAGAAACTTTTTAGATAGAACAATAATTTTTATACCAGTTTTATTCAAAACATCGCTAATTTTCCCATTACTATTAACGCTCCAGGCCCCAATTCCCAAAAAGGGTGTAAGGCCCCTGGAGATTGATCATGCAACATTTTCTGCCATCATTCTCCCTTCCACTGACTCGAGAAGGGCAAGTGTCAGTTTCTTTTGAAATTATGTGCACTATACTGGTCATAACCTAAATAGTATTGACAGGGACGTAAAACCTCAATTCAGACAAAACTAATGGTTACCTGCTCAGTCTAAGCCTACCTAGGAAAAGTGTGGTTAGGGAAACATACAGGCTTGATATAGCCTAAAAAGTGTTGACTGGGCTGTTGAATAAAAAATTTAAAGATTGCCTTTGAAAACAAAGAAGACAAAAGAACGAAAATCGGAGACTCGGGTTTTATTGAGTCTCTTCATACACAGCAATATAGTTTGCAAGGCTGTAAACACCTCCTAGGTCCGGCTTAAGCGATATTCGATTTTCAAAGTAACCAGAATGGACTCAATGATCCCAATAATTATGCCCCCAACTTCGAAGAAGTTGTGGGGGCATATTGGTTTTGCCCTGTTCGTCCGTCCGTCCTTCCGTCCTTACGTCCGTCCCACTTTTTACTGCATAGCATAACTTTAGAACCATGGGTGCTAGGTTTTTGAAATTTCATATATGGATTCCTCATGAAAAAATAATTGACCCGTGTTTTTTTTCTCGTCAGGATTATGCCCCTTTTTTGAGTTATGCCCCTTTGCAAAAAATACTATGAAATCTTGTAAGCAAGATATCTCAAAAACTGTTTGAGCTATTGCCCTGAAACTTTACATGCTGGTTGGGGATGATGAGTAGATGAACTGATTAACTTTTGAAAAAAATCCGAAATTTTTTTCTTGAGTTATGGCCCTTTGAAATTTTTCGCGTTTTAAGTTTGTAAGCAAGATATCTAAAAAAACTATTTGAGGTTTTTCCCCGAAACTTCACAGACTTGTCGGGGATGATGAGTAGATGAACTGATCAACTTTTGAAAAAAATCCGATTTTTTTTCTTGAGTTATGGCCCTTAGATTTTTTTCGTGTTTTCAGCTTGTAAGCAAGATATCTCAATAATTGTTTGAGCGATTGCCCTGCAACTTTACAAGCTGGTTTGGGATGATGTGTAGATGAACTGATTAACTGTTGAAAAAAAATCCTATATTTTTTTCTTGAGTTATGGCCCTTTGAAATTTTTCGCGTTTTAAGTTTGTAAGCAAGATATCTCAAAAACTATATGAGGTTTTTCCCCAAAACTTCACAGACTGGTTGGGTATGATGAGTAGATGAACTGATTAACTTTTGAAAAAAAATCCAATTTTTTTTTCTTGAGTTATGGCCCTTTGATTTTTTTCGTGTTTTCAGCTTGTAAGCAAGATATCTCAAAAATTGTTTGAGCTATTGCCCTGAAACTTTACAGGCTGGTTGGGGATGATGAGTAGATGAACTGATTAACTTTTGAAAAAAATCCGAAATTTTTTTCTTGAGTTATGGCCCTTTGAAATTTTTCGCGTTTTGGCGTCCTTCCGTCCTTCCGTCCTTACGTCCGTCCCACTTTTTACTGCATAGCATAACTTTAGAACCATGGGTGCTAGGTTTTTATGCCCCCAACTTCGAAGAAGTTGTGGGGGCATATTGGTTTTGCCCTGTTCGTCCGTCCGTCCTTCCGTCCTTACGTCCGTCCCACTTTTTACTGCATAGCATAACTTTAGAACCATGGGTGCTAGGTTTTTGAAATTTCATATATGGATTCCTCATGAAAAAATAATTGACCCGTGTTTTTTTTCTCGTCAGGATTATGCCCCTTTTTTGAGTTATGCCCCTTTGCAAAAAATACTATGAAATCTTGTAAGCAAGATATCTCAAAAACTGTTTGAGCTATTGCCCTGAAACTTTACATGCTGGTTGGGGATGATGAGTAGATGAACTGATTAACTTTTGAAAAAAATCCGAAATTTTTTTCTTGAGTTATGGCCCTTTGAAATTTTTCGCGTTTTAAGTTTGTAAGCAAGATATCTAAAAAAACTATTTGAGGTTTTTCCCCGAAACTTCACAGACTTGTCGGGGATGATGAGTAGATGAACTGATCAACTTTTGAAAAAAATCCGATTTTTTTTTTCTTGAGTTATGGCCCTTAGATTTTTTTCGTGTTTTCAGCTTGTAAGCAAGATATCTCAATAATTGTTTGAGCGATTGCCCTGCAACTTTACATGGGTGCTAGGTTTTTGAAATTTCATATATGGATTCCTCATGAAAAAATAATTGACCCGTGTTTTTTTTCTCGTCAGGATTATGCCCCTTTTTTGAGTTATGCCCCTTTGCAAAAAATACTATGAAATCTTGTAAGCAAGATATCTCAAAAACTGTTTGAGCTATTGCCCTGAAACTTTACATGCTGGTTGGGGATGATGAGTAGATGAACTGATTAACTTTTGAAAAAAATCCGAAATTTTTTTCTTGAGTTATGGCCCTTTGAAATTTTTCGCGTTTTAAGTTTGTAAGCAAGATATCTAAAAAAACTATTTGAGGTTTTTCCCCGAAACTTCACAGACTTGTCGGGGATGATGAGTAGATGAACTGATCAACTTTTGAAAAAAAATCCAATTTTTTTTTCTTGAGTTATGGCCCTTTGATTTTTTTCGTGTTTTCAGCTTGTAAGCAAGATATCTCAAAAATTGTTTGAGCTATTGCCCTGAAACTTTACAAGCTGGTTTGGGATGATGTGTAGATGAACTGATTAACTGTTGAAAAAAAATCCTATATTTTTTTCTTGAGTTATGGCCCTTTGAAATTTTTCGCGTTTTAAGTTTGTAAGCAAGATATCTCAAAAACTATATGAGGTTTTTCCCCAAAACTTCACAGACTGGTTGGGTATGATGAGTAGATGAACTGATTAACTTTTGAAAAAAAATCCAATTTTTTTTTCTGGAGTTATGGCCCTTTGATTTTTTTCGTGTTTTCAGCTTGTAAGCAAGATATCTCAAAAATTGTTTGAGCTATTGCCCTGAAACTTTACAGGCTGGTTGGGGATGATGAGTAGATGAACTGATTAACTTTTGAAAAAAATCCGAAATTTTTTTCTTGAGTTATGGCCCTTTGAAATTTTTCGCGTTTTGGCGTCCTTCTGTCCTTCCGTCCTTACGTCCGTCCCACTTTTTACTGCATAGCATAACTTTAGAACCATGGGTGCTAGGTTTTTATGCCCCCAACTTCGAAGAAGTTGTGGGGGCATATTGGTTTTGCCCTGTTCGTCCGTCCGTCCTTCCGTCCTTACGTCCGTCCCACTTTTTACTGCATAGCATAACTTTAGAACCATGGGTGCTAGGTTTTTGAAATTTCATATATGGATTCCTCATGAAAAAATAATTGACCCGTGTTTTTTTTCTCGTCAGGATTATGCCCCTTTTTTGAGTTATGCCCCTTTGCAAAAAATACTATGAAATCTTGTAAGCAAGATATCTCAAAAACTGTTTGAGCTATTGCCCTGAAACTTTACATGCTGGTTGGGGATGATGAGTAGATGAACTGATTAACTTTTGAAAAAAATCCGAAATTTTTTTCTTGAGTTATGGCCCTTTGAAATTTTTCGCGTTTTAAGTTTGTAAGCAAGATATCTAAAAAAACTATTTGAGGTTTTTCCCCGAAACTTCACAGACTTGTCGGGGATGATGAGTAGATGAACTGATCAACTTTTGAAAAAAATCCGATTTTTTTTTCTTGAGTTATGGCCCTTAGATTTTTTTCGTGTTTTCAGCTTGTAAGCAAGATATCTCAATAATTGTTTGAGCGATTGCCCTGCAACTTTACATGGGTGCTAGGTTTTTGAAATTTCATATATGGATTCCTCATGAAAAAATAATTGACCCGTGTTTTTTTTCTCGTCAGGATTATGCCCCTTTTTTGAGTTATGCCCCTTTGCAAAAAATACTATGAAATCTTGTAAGCAAGATATCTCAAAAACTGTTTGAGCTATTGCCCTGAAACTTTACATGCTGGTTGGGGATGATGAGTAGATGAACTGATTAACTTTTGAAAAAAATCCGAAATTTTTTTCTTGAGTTATGGCCCTTTGAAATTTTTCGCGTTTTAAGTTTGTAAGCAAGATATCTAAAAAAACTATTTGAGGTTTTTCCCCGAAACTTCACAGACTTGTCGGGGATGATGAGTAGATGAACTGATCAACTTTTGAAAAAAATCCGATTTTTTTTTCTTGAGTTATGGCCCTTAGATTTTTTTCGTGTTTTCAGCTTGTAAGCAAGATATCTCAATAATTGTTTGAGCGATTGCCCTGCAACTTTACAAGCTGGTTTGGGATGATGTGTAGATGAACTGATTAACTGTTGAAAAAAAATCCTATATTTTTTTCTTGAGTTATGGCCCTTTGAAATTTTTCGCGTTTTAAGTTTGTAAGCAAGATATCTCAAAAACTATATGAGGTTTTTCCCCAAAACTTCACAGACTGGTTGGGTATGATGAGTAGATGAACTGATTAACTTTTGAAAAAAATCCAATTTTTTTTTCTTGAGTTATGGCCCTTTGATTTTTTTCGTGTTTTCAGCTTGTAAGCAAGATATCTCAAAAATTGTTTGAGCTATTGACCTGAAACTTTACAGGCTGGTTGGGGATGATGAGTAGATGAACTGATTAACTTTTGAAAAAAATCCGAATTTTTTTTCTTGAGTTATGGCCCTTTGAAATTTTTCGCGTTTTGGCATATTGGTTTTGCCCTGTTCGTCCGTCCGTCCTTCCGTCCTTCCGTCCTTACGTCCGTCCCACTTTTTACTGCATAGCATAACTTTAGAACCATGGGTGCTAGGTTTTTGAAATTTCATATATGGATTCCTCATGAAAAAATAATTGACCCGTGTTTTTTTTCTCGTCAGGATTATGCCCCTTTTTTGAGTTATGCCCCTTTGCAAAAAATACTATGAAATCTTGTAAGCAAGATATCTCAAAAACTGTTTGAGCTATTGCCCTGAAACTTTACATGCTGGTTGGGGATGATGAGTAGATGAACTGATTAACTTTTGAAAAAAATCCGAAATTTTTTTCTTGCGTTATGGCCCTTTGAAATTTTTCGCGTTTTAAGTTTGTAAGCAAGATATCTAAAAAACTATTTGAGGTTTTTCCCCGAAACTTCACAGACTTGTCGGGGATGATGAGTAGATGAACTGATCAACTTTTGAAAAAAATCCGATTTTTTTTCTTGAGTTATGGCCCTTAGATTTTTTTCGTGTTTTCAGCTTGTAAGCAAGATATCTCAATAATTGTTTGAGCGATTGCCCTGCAACTTTACAAGCTGGTTTGGGATGATGTGTAGATGAACTGATTAACTGTTGAAAAAAAATCCTATATTTTTTCTTGAGTTATGGCCCTTTGAAATTTTTCGCGTTTTAAGTTTGTAAGCAAGATATCTCAAAAACTATATGAGGTTTTTCCCCAAAACTTCACAGACTGGTTGGGTATGATGAGTAGATGAACTGATTAACTTTTGAAAAAAATCCAATTTTTTTTTCTTGAGTTATGGCCCTTTGATTTTTTTCATGTTTTCAGCTTGTAAGCAAGATATCTCAAAAATTGTTTGAGCTATTGCCCTGAAACTTTACAGGCTGGTTGGGGATGATGAGTAGATGAACTGATTAACTTTTGAAAAAAATCCGAAATTTTTTTCTTGAGTTATGGCCCTTTGAAATTTTTCGCGTTTTAAGTTTGTAAGCAAGATATCTAAAAAACTATTTTAGGTTTTTCCCCGAAACTTCACAGACTGGTCAGGGATGATGAGTAGATGATTAACTACAGCTTTTCTTGTGTAATTTCAGCATTACAGCCACATAAAAACAAGATATCTCAATTACTGTTAGGGACAAGCAGTGTTAGGGTCAAGCAGTTGGGGGCATTGTGTTTCATAAACACTGGCTCTAGTTGAAATTTCATATATGGATTCCTCATGAAAAAATAATTGACCCGTGTTTTTTTTCTCGTCAGGATTATGCCCCTTTTTTGAGTTATGCCCCTTTGCAAAAAATACTATGAAATCTTGTAAGCAAGATATCTCAAAAACTGTTTGAGCTATTGCCCTGAAACTTTACATGCTGGTTGGGGATGATGAGTAGATGAACTGATTAACTTTTGAAAAAAATCCGAAATTTTTTTCTTGAGTTATGGCCCTTTGAAATTTTTCGCGTTTTAAGTTTGTAAGCAAGATATCTAAAAAAAACTATTTGAGGTTTTTCCCCGAAACTTCACAGACTTGTCGGGGATGATGAGTAGATGAACTGATCAACTTTTGAAAAAAATCCGATTTTTTTTTTCTTGAGTTATGGCCCTTAGATTTTTTTCGTGTTTTCAGCTTGTAAGCAAGATATCTCAATAATTGTTTGAGCGATTGCCCTGCAACTTTACATGGGTGCTAGGTTTTTGAAATTTCATATATGGATTCCTCATGAAAAAATAATTGACCCGTGTTTTTTTTCTCGTCAGGATTATGCCCCTTTTTTGAGTTATGCCCCTTTGCAAAAAATACTATGAAATCTTGTAAGCAAGATATCTCAAAAACTGTTTGAGCTATTGCCCTGAAACTTTACATGCTGGTTGGGGATGATGAGTAGATGAACTGATTAACTTTTGAAAAAAATCCGAAATTTTTTTCTTGAGTTATGGCCCTTTGAAATTTTTCGCGTTTTAAGTTTGTAAGCAAGATATCTAAAAAAACTATTTGAGGTTTTTCCCCGAAACTTCACAGACTTGTCGGGGATGATGAGTAGATGAACTGATCAACTTTTGAAAAAAATCCGATTTTTTTTCTTGAGTTATGGCCCTTAGATTTTTTTCGTGTTTTCAGCTTGTAAGCAAGATATCTCAATAATTGTTTGAGCGATTGCCCTGCAACTTTACAAGCTGGTTTGGGATGATGTGTAGATGAACTGATTAACTGTTGAAAAAAAATCCTATATTTTTTTCTTGAGTTATGGCCCTTTGAAATTTTTCGCGTTTTAAGTTTGTAAGCAAGATATCTCAAAAACTATATGAGGTTTTTCCCCAAAACTTCACAGACTGGTTGGGTATGATGAGTAGATGAACTGATTAACTTTTGAAAAAAATCCAATTTTTTTTTCTTGAGTTATGGCCCTTTGATTTTTTTCGTGTTTTCAGCTTGTAAGCAAGATATCTCAAAAATTGTTTGAGCTATTGCCCTGAAACTTTACAGGCTGGTTGGGGATGATGAGTAGATGAACTGATTAACTTTTGAAAAAAATCCGAAATTTTTTTCTTGAGTTATGGCCCTTTGAAATTTTTCGCGTTTTGGCATATTGGTTTTGCCCTGTTCGTCCGTCCGTCCTTCCGTCCTTCCGTCCTTACGTCCGTCCCACTTTTTACTGCATAGCATAACTTTAGAACCATGGGTGCTAGGTTTTTGAAATTTCATATATGGATTCCTCATGAAAAAATAATTGACCCGTGTTTTTTTTCTCGTCAGGATTATGCCCCTTTTTTGAGTTATGCCCCTTTGCAAAAAATACTATGAAATCTTGTAAGCAAGATATCTCAAAAACTGTTTGAGCTATTGCCCTGAAACTTTACATGCTGGTTGGGGATGATGAGTAGATGAACTGATTAACTTTTGAAAAAAATCCGAAATTTTTTTCTTGAGTTATGGCCCTTTGAAATTTTTCGCGTTTTAAGTTTGTAAGCAAGATATCTAAAAAAACTATTTGAGGTTTTTCCCCGAAACTTCACAGACTTGTCGGGGATGATGAGTAGATGAACTGATCAACTTTTGAAAAAAATCCGATTTTTTTTTTCTTGAGTTATGGCCCTTAGATTTTTTTCGTGTTTTCAGCTTGTAAGCAAGATATCTCAATAATTGTTTGAGCGATTGCCCTGCAACTTTACAAGCTGGTTTGGGATGATGTGTAGATGAACTGATTAACTGTTGAAAAAAAATCCTATATTTTTTTCTTGAGTTATGGCCCTTTGAAATTTTTCGCGTTTTAAGTTTGTAAGCAAGATATCTCAAAAACTATATGAGGTTTTTCCCCAAAACTTCACAGACTGGTTGGGTATGATGAGTAGATGAACTGATTAACTTTTGAAAAAAATCCAATTTTTTTTTCTTGAGTTATGGCCCTTTGATTTTTTTCGTGTTTTCAGCTTGTAAGCAAGATATCTCAAAAATTGTTTGAGCTATTGCCCTGAAACTTTACAGGCTGGTTGGGGATGATGAGTAGATGAACTGATTAACTTTTGAAAAAAATCCGAAATTTTTTTCTTGAGTTATGGCCCTTTGAAATTTTTCGCGTTTTGGCATATTGGTTTTGCCCTGTTCGTCCGTCCGTCCTTCCGTCCTTCCGTCCTTACGTCCGTCCCACTTTTTACTGCATAGCATAACTTTAGAACCATGGGTGCTAGGTTTTTGAAATTTCATATATGGATTCCTCATGAAAAAATAATTGACCCGTGTTTTTTTTCTCGTCAGGCTTATGCCCCTTTTTTGAGTTATGCCCCTTTGCAAAAAATACTATGAAATCTTGTAAGCAAGATATCTCAAAAACTGTTTGAGCTATTGCCCTGAAACTTTACATGCTGGTTGGGGATGATGAGTAGATGAACTGATTAACTTTTGAAAAAAATCCGAAATTTTTTTCTTGCGTTATGGCCCTTTGAAATTTTTCGCGTTTTAAGTTTGTAAGCAAGATATCTAAAAAACTATTTGAGGTTTTTCCCCGAAACTTCACAGACTTGTCGGGGATGATGAGTAGATGAACTGATCAACTTTTGAAAAAAATCCGATTTTTTTTCTTGAGTTATGGCCCTTAGATTTTTTTCGTGTTTTCAGCTTGTAAGCAAGATATCTCAATAATTGTTTGAGCGATTGCCCTGCAACTTTACAAGCTGGTTTGGGATGATGTGTAGATGAACTGATTAACTGTTGAAAAAAAATCCTATATTTTTTTCTTGAGTTATGGCCCTTTGAAATTTTTCGCGTTTTAAGTTTGTAAGCAAGATATCTCAAAAACTATATGAGGTTTTTCCCCAAAACTTCACAGACTGGTTGGGTATGATGAGTAGATGAACTGATTAACTTTTGAAAAAAATCCAATTTTTTTTTCTTGAGTTATGGCCCTTTGATTTTTTTCGTGTTTTCAGCTTGTAAGCAAGATATCTCAAAAATTGTTTGAGCTATTGCCCTGAAACTTTACAGGCTGGTTGGGGATGATGAGTAGATGAACTGATTAACTTTTGAAAAAAATCCGAAATTTTTTTCTTGAGTTATGGCCCTTTGAAATTTTTCGCGTTTTAAGTTTGTAAGCAAGATATCTAAAAAACTATTTTAGGTTTTTCCCCGAAACTTCACAGACTGGTCAGGGATGATGAGTAGATGATTAACTACAGCTTTTCTTGTGTAATTTCAGCATTACAGCCACATAAAAACAAGATATCTCAATTACTGTTGGGGACAAGCAGTGTTAGGGTCAAGCAGTTGGGGGCATTGTGTTTCATAAACACTGGCTCTAGTTTGCACTGTGATGAAGCATGGGGACACTTTTTACGGCCACCAAACAGCACTTAACACCAGCTGCATTGAGGTAAAATAAAAAGAACAACCAAAAACAACCAACGCTTTATGCAATTACCTGATTGGGACTCAACATTGAACAATTTAAAAAAAATTTAAAATACAGACAAACAGTGTGGACTTTGATCAGCAGTCTGATCTGGGTCCAAACTGTTTGCAAGACTGACTTGTAAAGTAATCAGCAGACAGTGATGCTGATGACAATTGTTGTGCCCTTTTTGTACCAAATGGAATCTTCCTCCTGATATACCTGATTCCTCCTGATAAGTCCATTTTAAAATTTAGGGGTGTCAGGTTGTGTTTTCTTCAGAATGTATCAGGAAAATGGCTGAACTTTTTGGCAAACATTCTGCGGCGTCTGATCTGGGCCTGCACTGTTTGCCAGGGTATCCGTTTTGGGGTTTCCAGTACAAAATGGGTTAAAGGTTAATACTCTCATATAAATGAGTCCGCCAACTCTGGTCTACATTATATATCTTGAAATTTACATTTTTTTTGTTTCAGTTTATTTCAGAAGTCCAGGTTCAAGTTTGGAATGGATGATATACACATAGACGTGAAATGTCGGATTCCAGGTCATGAAATCAACGAGTTTGGTATGGCAACATCAGAGAACAACACTGTTGTTGGTTAGTATCATCAAAATGACTACCTGCATCATATATCAGATGAAATCAAAGCACTGGTAGCTTTAGTTGGTTGGTTGTAACTGAGTGTAGGCTGGGAAAATGGTCTTGAATGGGCACTTAGACTGTTTTGTTGATAATGGCTTATAGTTGGGCACGACTTGCTGTCCTTGCAGCAGGTATGGGTAGAGGGACAATTTTGTTATTTTTTCTGTTTCTTCACTTTCTGTCATTTTTCTCTTTCTTCCTATCATCTTCTCTACTATCTCTCTATCTCTTCTATCCTTTAATTTTCTCCATTTCTCTGGGAGATGACATGAAAAATAAGTAAGTTTGTTTGTTTGTTTGATTTGAGGTTTAAAGTCCCCGTCAACACTGTATAGGTCATTTTCCCGACATTGAGATGAAATGACATTTCAAGCCCTGTCGCCGAATGAAAGCAATAAGGTTTATAAGCAGGGAAGGTCTGACTCGCACCCCTTTGCCTTGGCAGGCATAGATCTTCTAAACGGTTTACCAGTACTCATGTGTGGTCGGTTTCAGCTCTACCTGAAAGCATCAATCTACTTCTTCAAGCCCAGATGGTCGGGGGCTGGGAGGTTGATATTAAAAATGCCATGTGATAATCTCTATTTGTTTTTGAAAATTATGAAAACAATATTTTGAAAATGCCCCTGCTAGTTGCATAGAACCAGATAAGAGGGGCTATCTTTGTTTGTATTGGAGTTTAATGGCCCACTCAACACCTTATGGGTCATTTTTGAGCCGGTCAGTTTACCTATCCACACTTTTCCTGGGCAGGCTTATATGTAAGCAGTAACCAGTACAGTGCGCATCTTTTTGCCAGAAACTGACAACTGCCCTTCTTGAATCAGCGGAAGGGAGAGAATGACTGTAGAAAAGTTTTCATGATCAATCTCTACGAAAGAATGTTGCCGGCTTGGGCAGGTATCTAACCCGCTTCCTCCTGATCACTAGTCAGACACACATCCGACAGGGCGGGAGGTATCTACTTATTAAATTTTCTTATTCCTGCAGGAATACGTATGTTGTGGGTACTCATTAGAAGCGCCTCGCTGAGGCGCTTCTAATGAGTACCCACAACATACGTTTTTGTGCTGAAATAAGAAAAAATATGAGGTATTGAACCCGCTTCCCCCTGATCACCAGTCAAACACACATCCGACGGGGCGTGAGGTATCTACATAATAAATTTTCTTATTTCTGCAGGAATACATATGTTGTGGGTACTCATTAGAAGCGCCTCGCTGAGGCGCTTCTAATGAGTACCCACAACATCACAACATACGTTTTTGTGCTGAAATAAGAAAAATTATGAGTAGTTTTAAGCTAAAAAAAGCATCTTATCTGGATTTATGTAGTTGTGATTAGCGCTTAAGCAATACCCTCTTTAGACAACACTTTTAATGTGCATTAATTCCGAAGTAGATGTGCATTATCTGTTAACACGAACCTTATTAATTTGATGGAAAGTTTTGTATTGCTGCAACTGAATCCACCTCGAGACCTGGTAGCAGATTGGCATTAAATTTTCCTTCGCTTTAAACTCTCGGTCTTAACAGCTGCAGTGCATCAGAAGCAGAATAAAGTTATAATTAGACCGGACTCATTACGCTAACGTGTGTAAAAAAGCCTTTCTCTTTGATTTTCATAATCAGACAATAAACAATTGACCATTAATAAAATTAAAAACATGAAAGCATGTCCCAGAGTCTGCTGAATACTTTGGAACTTTTCACAACTCAAATCACGTCTTTTCAGTAGTCCCTGAATCTGATTTTTCCCCGCTTACTTGCATAATAATGATAAAAACATTAATTGTTTCTTGGAGCCATTTTGATGGTGCTTTTCATATTTTGCCATGAAATATAAAATGTGAACGAAAATTTGCTCGTATGGACAGTTTGTAGGATTTATGTCGCTTTACCTTGAAAGCTGCAAATAGGGCTGGCTAATCGGAGCAGAAAAGATAATCGATTATCAGTCTCGCCGTTGCGATCGATAATCGATTAGTAATCGCTAAGTTTTTTTGGTCATAATTTTACCTGTCTGGCTTTCTGTCTGAGCATGACTCTTACCATATTTTGCACTTTACCATATGTATATTTGAACAGACAGGCCTGAGCAAACAGTGTAGACCCAGATGAGACGCCGCAGAATGCGGCGTCTCATCAGGGTCTGCACTGTTTGCCACTCATCCAGGTATTTTAGGCATAACTTTTGGTAGTTAATTGTACATATCGAGTAATCGATTGAAAGCAAATCAGAAATGATAATCATTTTTGGGGAATTTATCGATCGATTAATGGATTATACGATTAATCATGTCAGCCTTAGCTGCAAACAAGAGCGATGCTGCTGCACAGTTGTGTAAACAGACTATAAGGGTTAAAACATAAGGTAAGACAAAAATGTATGTAGTTTGAGTTTTAGTAAAAAACAATGGCATAACCTGACCAAAAATATTTTTACGCACAATTAGGTGGAAATATTTTATGCCTAAGAGAGACAACTTTTAACAAAAACGAAACCTTTTTGTTATATCTCTCCTTGAATGGGGCTATCTTAAAGGAAAGAATTGGAGAGTAGTCCCATCAACAATAAGAAAGAATATAATTCAAATCCTAGTTATCTCCCTTAGTTTTGAATGATTTATATTACGCAGAAGCGTAGTGTGCATAACGGGTGTTACGCCTTTGAAGACAATAGGGAGAGCAGGGCCCGAGGTTATAAAACTTTTTTCATGCTCAACTCACTTGGGCATGAAATTTGTCCTGCTCACAAATTTTAAAATGCCAACAATTGTTGGCATTTTAAAATTTGTGAGCAGGACAAATAACATTCTCTGCTATCTGAGAAAAAAAATCGCTCAACTTCTTAGTATTTTAATTTTTTTGAGCATCACAAGTCTCATGCTCAGCTGAGTTGAGCATGAAAACAGTTTTATAACCTCGGGGCCAGGTCAGTAAACATGTTCATTTTTCTCATGAACTGAACTGATGAAAAGTCATGTATAATTGTGTTAACAACATTATGGAAAACACAGATTAGTTTGAAATTATATAGGCTTATTTTATGATATACTACCTTTTAATGATGTACTGTGGAAATTCAAATTCAAGGATCTTAAACTACCGTAGACTCCCATTGAAATGTGACACTTAAACCACTAATTATTACTGTTGCATATAGGTTTTCATTTTGGGCGGGGGTCGTGGGGTTGGGGGCTTTATCAATCAATGCAAAGTTACCGTGTCTGTCACTGATCAATCAGGTAACAGTTATTTATAGCCATGCTATTTTTGTCCCTGTGACATCAGGGTTGGTTGTCAGTAAAGTCTGGACAGGGATCTCATACTCATACATTGGCGAATATTGAAGTCCCAGATCAGATGATACAGAATGCAGCATTTGATTAGGGTCTACATTTTTGTCTCTTAGTAATACTGAAATTTAAGAGTTAATTGAAATTGTCTTAGTCTCCTAGCAACAGATATGGTTGAGAAGCCTCCGTGGTGCAGTGGTTACGCTACTCGCCTTGTAAACCAGGGATTGCAGGATCGATCCCGGGCTTCTCCAGACTTTCGGATGAGTCTTTAAACCGAGGTCCCGTCTCCGTATGACCTTAGCTGTTGGTGGGACGTAAAACTAAAACTCACTCACTCACTCACAGATAAGGTTGGTATTTTTTTAATTTGTTTGATTTGAGGTTTAACGTCCCCGTCAACACTGTAAAGTTCATTTTGGAGACTTTGCTTCCAATTTTATGGAACTTTTACCCGACATTGAGATGAAATGACATCTCAAGCCCTGCCACTCAATGAAACCAATACGGTTTATGAGCATTGACAGTCCGACACTTGCACCGATTTGCCTGGGCAGGCTTAGAGCCCCTAAGCGGTTTACCAGTGCTCATGTGCGGGTCGGTTTCAGCTCTGGAGGGCATCATGCTGGTATTTTTGGATAATTGAAGAATAGTTTTCCTTATATCTCCATATAAACCTATGTTATGGGTATTCATCAGAACTGCCTCATCGAGGCAGTTCTAATGAATACCCACAACATAGGTTTTTATGGCTCCCCAGAATTGACAAAAAGTGTCCTTCATTTATCACAAAATACCAACCTTATTTGTTGCTATGAACTTTTTCCCAGCTATCAACCCACCACATTACGATAACACACCCATGCGATAAAGTGCATTTTTCACATCTCCAAAATGGCTACTTTTCTGATGAAAATCAGTGATACTTTTCTTATAAATACTGCAAAAATAGGTTGTGGGTGCTCGTTAGAACCGCCTCATTGAGGCGGTTCTAATGAGTACCAACAACCTATGTTTGAAGCAAAAATAAGAAAAATAATGTATTATATGAAGTGGGGTATTGGGGGTCTTCATTTCACAGACTTGTTAACGCGATGAGTGCTGTCAGTGCTTTGATTGCTGGAGCTTTCATTTGCGTTAACATTAACTTACTCAGTTTAAGGCACAGTTTCTCCTGGACCAAGTTTGGATTTCTTACCTAACTTATATAGTTACACAGCTACATCACTAGAATGGGGATTAGCCTCCATGGAGTAGTGAGCTACTCCCTCATGAACCAAGGGTGGCACCCGCCCATCGGGACTTGAAGAAATAGATGGGCTGCATGATGCTTCCATGCAGAGCTGAAACCTACCCGCACACGAGTACTGGTAAACCGCTTTGTGGATCTAAAATCAAAATCAAAAATGAGACCCTTTAAGAGCAATGAAAACATTCATAAGAAAGAAGATGGGTCATACTACGTAGTTTCGGCTAATAAAGCATCATCAGTGACCCTGTAATGATCCGGCAAAGAAAGCCAGAGGAAACATACTGCAATTTTGCGAATTTCGAATAGGCAGTCGATTCAAAGACTGATATAAATCAAAATGGGATCCAAATAATTAATAACCTGTCTAGAATATGAGTCTAAACCAATAATTTATTTTCGATTTCTCAGAATATTCACGCTGATCTCAAAGGACCAAAAGTAAAATATAAACTGCACTATGGTTGATGTACAGGGAGACGTTTTACGGCCGCCATAGGCACAACACCAGCCTGCCGAGGCAAAGCGCTGCGAGTCCGACCGTCCATGCTTATAAACCCTATTGGTTTCATTGGGTGACAGGGCTTGAGATGTCATTTCATCTAAATGTCGGGTAAAAGTCATACAAAATCGGAAGCAACATCTCCAAAATGACCTATACAGTGTTGACGGGGACGTTAAACCTCAAATCAAACAAACAAAATCATGAACCAAGGGTTGTAGGTTTGATTTCAGACTTCCGGAAGAGTCGTTAAACCAAGATCCTGTCTCCATATGAACTTAGTTGGAGGTGGAACATAAAGTCCAAACACACTCACTATGATGGTGGAAAATAGTGGTAGGTTTTGATGGCCTTGACTTTATTTACAAGGTGACTGAGCAGCCTAAAAACTGTCTAATTTGGGCCAAAAATAGCTTGTCTACACCCTGCTGGAATATAGGCAATGTGATGAGATTTGCACAATATATCAATGTTTGGATATTTTTTCCTTATTTTTCCTTTGAAATGTTATGTTGTGGGTGTGTTTGAGTTGAGATTTTACATCCCCTTCAACACTGTTTAGATTATTTTGGAGATGTTGCTTCCAGTTTTGTGGGACTTTTACCCGACATTGAGATGAAATGACTTCTCAAGCCCTACCATCAAAAGAAACCGCTAGGGTTTAAGGGACGGTCCGACTCACAACAGTTTCCTAGCTAAGTGGTTTACCAGTACTCAAGTCTGGTCAGTTTCAGCTCTGCATGGAAGCACCATACAGCCCAATCTTTTTCTCCAAGCCCTGATTGGCAGGGGCACTGTTATGTTGTGGGTAGTTGTTTGAATAAATACAAGGCAATTCAAACAAGTTTTCGCAACATTTTGATTCACCCCTGCCCATCAGGGCTTGGAGAAATAGATTGGGCTGCATGATTTTTGTTTGATTTGAGGTTTAACGTCCCCGTCAACACTGTAAAGGCCATTTTGGAGACGTTGCTTCCAATTTTGTGGGACTTTTACCCGACATTGAGATGAAATGACATCTCAAGCCCTGTCGCCCAATGAAACCAATAGGGTTTATAAGCATGGACGGGCCGGTTTGCAACGCTTTGCCTGGGCAGGCTTAGATCCTCTAAGCTGTTTACCAGTACTCGTGTGCGGGTCGGTTTCAACTCTGCGTGGAAGCATCATGCAGCCCGTATATTTCTTAAAGCCTAGATGGGCGGGGGCCGAAGTAAGCTAGTCCCTCATGAACCTAGGGCTGTAGGTTTGATTTCAGACTTCTTCAGACTTCCAGAAGAGTCTTTAAACAGAGATCCTGTCTCCATATGACCTTTACAGCCCTCTCAACACTTTCTAGGTCATTTTGGAGATGTTGCTTCCAATTTAGTGGGGCTTTCATCCGACATTGAGATGAAAGGACATCTCAAGTCCTACTGCCAAAAGAAACCACTAGGATTTAAGGACCTACACCATTTTCCCTGGGTGCTAGTACTTGTGTTCAGTCTGTTTTTATCTCTGCATGGAAAGACCATGCAGCCCAATCTGTTTCTCCAAGCCCCAATTGGCAGGGGTACTGTTATGTTATGGGTATTTGGTAGAATAAATACAAGACGATTCCAAAACTTATTCACAATATATTGATAGAAATCATCAAGTGAACAAGTCTGTGAAATGAACATCCCCCTATACCCCACTTTATATAGAGAAAACTGGGGTTTACAGGGGTATACATTATTTTTCTGATTTCTGCTCCATGATGATGATTTCGTGTTTAACGACGCGTCAACCCTCTTGGTGGGTCATAAGCGTCAAGCGGTTAATGGTTAAACGGCAGATAGTTCTGCTCCAAGACATAGGTTGTGGGTACTCGTTAGAACCGCCTCAACGAGGCGGTTCTAACGAGCATCCACAACCTATGTTTGGAGTAAAAAAAAATATCACAATCTTTCATGAGAAAATTCACCATTTTGGAGATATGAAAGAATGCACTATTTCGCACGGATGTGTTATTGTAATGTTATTCAGAAAATGATTGAACTTCCTGTTAACAGTGAAGGCCCTAATCAGACATTGCAGAATCGTAAGCAGTGAAGGACCTGATTCAGCGGCATCTGATCTGGGTCGTCACTGTTTGCCAATAATCCATTTTTGGGGTTTCCTGTTAAAAAGGGTAAATTATGTTGATTTTCTTTTGTTGCACATAGCACCAGATATATGTAAATGTAATGAGGATAATTAACGCTGTGCATGCTGGGTATTTTTCGCAGCAGACAACATTTTGAAATGTTTTTCTAATTTTCCAGAAAACAGGATTTTTCACATGCGTTTTAATTGTCTCCTATGGAGACAATGGAGACAATTTGCATGAGATATGAGATGTCTAGTCCTGTATTATGGAAAAAATAAGAAAAATATCAACAATTTGTCGTCTGTTGAATATGCCTAGCGTGTGGAAAAGGTTAAGGGATAATTTTCCTTGCTTCTTGTCAGAAACATTTTTATGGGTGCTTGTTACCCAGTAGATAAGATGATTCTTACAAGTATTGTTTTTTGAATTGAGGTTTTTACGTCCCTGTCAACACTATTTAGGTCATTTTGGAGACATTGCTTCTAAGTTCTAATTTTGTGGAACTTTTACCCGACACCGAGGTGAAACGACATCTCAAGCACAGTACCCTCCAAACAAACCAATAGGGTTTATATGCAGGGATGCTTCGACTTGCACCACTTGGCCTGGGCAGGCTTAGACCTAAGCAGTTTGCCAGTGCTCATGCAGTTGGTTTTAGCTCTGCGTGGAAGCATTATGCAGCCCAGTCTATATCTGGAAGCCCTGACGGGCGAGGGCCTTAATACTAACAGGTATCCACACATGTTTTTATGGAGAAATAATACAAAATTACCTGAAATTATCCTTGTTACGCATCCGTATCATGAGCTATGATTACATGTCAGCGATACAGACTGGTTGGCGCCCAGTCGCCCAAGGCGCCTTAATTTTTGTTTGGGCGCCTAAGTTTTGAATAAAAATTCCTATTTAAACTTATAATGTAAAATTTGGACTTAAGGCAAAATGCTGAGTCTGTACCCCTGCATGTACTGTAAAATTCCTACATTAAGACCATCTTTGGGACTGTTCAAAAGTGGTCTTTAAGACCACTTTTGAACAGTCCCAAAGATGGTCCCTGACCAGCGGATATTGTATGCAGAAAACGCCAAGAAAGAATAACTGCACCCTTCTTAACCATTTTTGTACCAAATGGTATCTACCTCCTTATATATAGCAGGAGTCCATTTCAAAATTTAGGGGTGTCAGGTTGTGTTTTCATCAAAATTTATTTGGAAAATGACTGAACTTTTAGCAAAGAGTGGAGGCCCTGATCAGACGCAGCATTCTGCGGGGTCTGATCTGGGCCTGCACTGTTTGCCAAGGTACCCCTTCAGAGGTTTCGGGTACTGAATGGGTTAATAAGCTTTTTAGATGGTCTAATGATGAAATTTCACTATTTTTTTGCAGGCGTGATAAGAAAAGCGTGCAAAGAGAATGGTATTCCAATGCGGACATGTTACGTTCTTCGAGACAGTCACCATAAAGTGCTACCTTGGTCAAGTACCCTGAAACATTGTAATGTCAGTCATGGAGCAGTGTTGTATTTGTCTAGTGAGGGTATGTATCCCAATACCATAATTAACTCTTGTCCTGCTGAGTCAATTAATATAGCAACACCCTTTTCTGACTTTCATCCAGTCAGATAACTTGCTGATATTTATCCCTTCAAAGTCAAGAACTGAATGTCAGACAATGTATTTGTTTGTTTGTTTTGGAGTTTAACGACCCAGTCAACACTAAGATTAGGTCATTTTTGAGCCGGTCAGTTTACCTGTCCACTCGTTTCCTGGGCAGGCTTATACGTAAGTGGTTAACAAGTACAATGTACATTCTTTTGCCAGAAACTGACAATTGCCCTTCTTGAATCAACGGAATGGAGAGAATGACCCTAGAAAAGATTTCATGATCCATCTCCACGAAAGAATGTTGCCGACCCCGGCAGGTATTGAACCTGCGTCTGCCTGATCACCAGTCAGACACCCATCTGACTTAGCTACCGAGACCAGCAATCTCGACTCCTTGTCTTGTGTGATACACTGATCTGGTTCGATACATCCATTTGACATGATACAATGCCACAGATCTGGATACTGATACAATGCGGCAGATCAAGTTACTATAATTATAATGTGTATATACAGTCGAACTTCAATGGCTCGAACACCTTTGGGACCTCGAAAATCTGTTCTAGACAGGGGTAGTTCGAGCCACTGAGGTTACTGTCAGGAGGCATAATGAGATACTTTTAGACATCTTTTCGGTGCTCTATAATGAAAATGTTTGCTGTGTAATGAGTACACACAGCATACATTTGCAAGATAAAAGACAAAAATCTCCTTAATTATCCCCCACTATTTCTTATGTAGAAGATTTCGCTAGGGGCTCAAGAATGGGTTCGACACATCCATGGTAAACTAGCCATCGGTGTTTAAGCCATCGAAGTTTGACTGTATTCGGTAACTCAGTCGGATGCATGTGTGACTGGTAGACAGGAGGTCGTGAGTTTGATACCTGCCTGGTTGGAAACATTCTTTTGTGGAGATTAATCATGAAATCTTTTCGACTGTCATTCTCTCCTTTCTGCTATTTGAAAAAAGGGCAGTTGCCAGGTGCCCTGTACTGGTAAACCACTTACGTATAAGCCTGCCCAGGAAAAGTGTGTAGAAGTGAACTGAGTAGCTCAATATGACCAAACTAGTGTTGACTGGGCCGTTAAACTCTAATGCAAAACAAACGTGTGAATTAAAAATTATTTGAGTTGACCCATGAGAAAGAGGCCTGTAGCATTCTTAGTGATATTTTAAGCCATTGTATACTAGTGGACTCTTCCATTGTTGTATACCGTATTCGCCCTAATTACCGCACATGCTTCTATAAGCGCACACCAAAGCTATTTTTGAAAAGGAAATGCATAAGCTCCAACTTTACAGTAACCTCCCCCTGGAAGCTCTCACAATAAATCACTAAAAAACTAACTGTATTTCTTCAACAGTGAAGGCAATGCTTTAGTATCATTTTCCGTCCCATTAAATATCAGTATGCATAATCTCGGGGGCTATTGTTTTTGCATCGAGTGTGTGCTAATTAGGTAGATTTTTCACTGTGCTTTTTTGACATGATTTTGAAACAACTAAGCGCACGGTGCGGTAATAAGGGCGAATACGGTAAGTCCATTTGTCATATATAAGGAGTGGTAGGCCTATTTTTTCCTTCTTATTCTATTTTTGATGGAAAATTCTGTTAGCAAATAGTGCAGGCCCTGAACAGACGGCACATTTTTGCATTGAAATAATAATAAAGATACAATCTGTCAATCCTGGCACGTCTACACCGTGAAGAGGCTGATCTGATATGGCTGCATGGGTGCACAGGCTGATGTCAGTCATTTCTGGTACACATGCCAAGTTGTGCACATTTTGTGTGGAACCACAGTAAAGAAATGCCAGGTTAAGGGGAATGGGAACACCTAGCATATTTTCCTGCTATTTCTCAAAGGGAAACAACTTTTGGAACTTCCTGTTCATTTTTCTGTAGGCTCAGTCCCACCCAAAAATGGGTCCACTCTTAAAGGAAAGAATTTGCTCCTGAGGAGCATAATCTTTCTTTGAGTTGACCCCTATTGACATGGGAGACAAAAACACTTTTGCAGGAGTTGCCTCCCCTGAAGGTGTAACCACCCCTCTCAAAATCTCACAGATAGAATAGATACTACTACATGTACGGTTATGTAAAAGCATCAGCCTAAATGGAACCACTTAAAGACAAAAATTTAATGTAGATCCACACTGTCTGGGTATACTTTGTCAGAAGAATTCCAACTACTAGAGAATTAACTGTCTATGTTTCAAAGTTGCCTCCCTTTGAAAATGCTGAAATGCTGACATCCCAAAAGAAAACCTGTCTTAGAGAATTGTGACCAGGTAAATGTACAAGCCAGCCTGCTCAGCTTCACAGACTAGCAAGTAAGAAAGTTGATATACAACACAACTTCATTACAACACTGTTCTTTATCACAAGGTTTTGGATATTACACAGTTTCAATATGGATCCCAAAATTCTATAGATTATATCGAAAATGGATCAGAAATGGTCATTATGCCCTGCCATTCAAAAAATGGTGGGGTATTATTTTATACCCTCCGAAGTTTTGAGTGTCCATAGGTCCATCCGTCAGCGCCTCATAGTTTCGTGTCCCCTCCATAACTCTGATACCATTTGAGATATTTTCACAAAACTTCACAGATATGTAGAGCACTATGAGATGACATGCAGAACATATGAACCGTAACTCTGATTTTCCAACTTTTGGAGTTGTTGCCCATTGAACATAGCCATTTCTATCGTAGTTTTGTGTCCGCTCCATAACTTCGCTACTATTTGAGATATTTCCATGAAACTTCACAGATATGTAGAGCACCATGAGATGACATGCAGAACATATGAACCATAGCTCTGATTTTCCTACTTTTGGAGTTATTGCCCCTTGAACATAGCCATTTCTACTATGTAGTCTTATATGAAGCACTGTATCTCCTGAACCTAATGATTGATTCTTACAAAGCTTGCATGGTTAAATCACAAGGATGGAAGAAAACAGCCATTAGGTTTTGATGACATTGACCTTATTTTCAAGTTTTTCCATACATCTAGGTATAACACGGTTGTTTAACTAACATGGTTTCTGCTGTAGACCCCATTAATAGTATCATAGAGAGGTTGGGGTGTTTTATACTGCACAGATGCTCTGACTGATCTGCAACCTTAGTTTTCTTATGACATGACCTACTACAGACCTAGTCATATTCAAGATGAACAATACACTATTTATCCTGTTTTTACACCTGAACTCTGCCATACTTATTCTAAAATATGAACACATATAAATGACTAGCTACTGTTGTGTCTAAAAATAGCAAGATGAGTGACAAACAGCTAAGACCCAGATGAGACACCATATTTTGTGGCATCTCAGCTGGGTCTACACTGTTTGCTCAGGCCTGTCTGTCAGAATAATACGATAAATACGGTAGCATATATTTTCTTCAGATGAGGATGTTCATGTTACTAATGGTTGTACGTGGAACACCTGGTGGTTTGTGGCAGCTATCTGTCTGTTGATTGGTGGAGTTGGAGCTACAGCCATTGCTGTACTCATGTCCAAGAATGGAGAAATCGCTTACAAGGTAACCCAATTTAACACTTAAGGTGCTGAGAAAAACTACATCTGAAAATGTCGCCTGCTTATGACTTGTCATCTTGCGGATTTGTTTGCAATTTTTTTTTAAATATTTTTGCATATAGGCAAACAGTGTGGACCCAGATCAGACTGCTCCTGCAGTCAGATCTGGGTCCACACTGTTTGCAAAAATGACTGTTAAAGTAACCGGCAATTTAAAGCATGAAACTTGTAAGTTTCAAAGTGTCAGCCATCATCACAGGGAACAATTATTTTCCAGGGTGATTTTGCAATGATTTACAGCTGTTTGGTGTGTTAACTTGAAATATTACTGGAAACAGCTTGGAATGTAACTTTATCGAATGGTTCACTTGAAAATGTCCGCAGTTGTTAAGCTGGTTTGGCATCTCATGCATAATTATCCCCTCCCAACAACGTTCGTTGTGACGGGGATATAGCATCGGTGCCATGCATCCATGTTTGTGTTTGTGTGTGTGTTCGTCTGGAACCTTGTGAGCAAGATAGAAGAAAACGTTTTCATCGTAGAAGCTTCAAACCTTCCACAAATGTTCCCCATGGAAAGACAATGATCCATATCGATTTTCAAGATCAAGGGTCAAAGGTCAAGGTCACAATGGCCTTGACATCAAAAACCTTGTGAACAGGTTAGAAGACAAACAGATCATCATAGAATCTTCACACCTTCCACAAATGTTCCACATGTAAAGATGATGGGCCTATTGATTTTCAAGGTCAAAGGTCAAGGTCATTATGAGCTTGACCTTAAAAACCTTGTGAACAGGATAGAAGACACAGCTATCCTCGTAGAAGCTTCAAACCTTCCACAAATGTTCTCCATGGAAGGACGATGAACCCTTTTGATTTTCAGGGTCAATGGTCAAGGTCACAATGAACTTGACCTTAAAAACCTTGTGAACAGGATAGAACACAGTTATCATCATAGAAGCTTCAAACCTTCCACAAATGTTCCCCATGGAGAGACGATGAACCCTATTGACTTTCAAGGTCAAGGGTCAATGGTCAAGGTCACAATGAACTTGACCTAAAAACCTTATGAACAGGATAGAATACACAGTTATCATCGTAGAAGCTTCAAACCTTCATATTCATGAATGGTATGCAGTTGCGAGGGGATGCTATGCTTGTGTTGCCTTGTTTACGTTGTGTAGGTGCAAAAAGTGACATCAACCTTGGAATGACGTGAAAACATGCGTGATATAATTTCTGTCACTCATTAGCATTTAGCTTATTGGTTTTTCACAAACAATGAATATAAGTTATTTTTGGGGATACATCAAATTCACAAACAGTGAAAAATAAAAATCATATTTTCACTGTTTGAAACAGAGATGATAATGATTTAGATTTTATTGAGAAATCTCTATCATTCTTTTAAAAGCATGTAAGGAAATGGTTTGACTATGCAGACATGCACAGGGAAACAAACCATATCTAATTGGTTAGCGCAAAAACTTCCTGCAGTTGAAAACATTGTAAGCTAAACAAACACTTTGTCTTAGAGTTTATATGTGCAGACAGTCTGACACACAACTTTGCCTGGGCAGGCTTAGACCTCTAAGCAGTTACCAGTGCTGTAGGTTTGCATCATGCAGCCCAGTCTATTTTCTCCAAGCCCTGATGGGTGAGGGCATTAACTTCATGTCATTAAACATTTATGACCACACATGTAATAATAGTTGGTTACTGGTGTGAAACTTCTGGCAAACCTTTGCCTTCTATTGAAATTCCTTTGAATCTCTTCAGCAATAATGTTCTATTTAAGAGGAATGGGTACACCTTCAGGGGAGGCAACTCCTGCAAAAGTATTTTTGTCTCCCATGTCAATAGGGGTCAGCTCTTAAAGGAAAGAATTTGCTCCTTAGGAGCAAATTCTTTCCTTTAAGAGTTGACCCCTTTTTCCGTGGGACAGAGCTTATAGAAAAGAGAACAGAAAGTCCCAAAAGTTGTCTCCCTTTGAAAAATGGTAGGAAAATCTGCCTGATGTTCCCATTCCCCTTAAAAATCATATGATAAACAGAATGTTATAGGAATGGTCATTTTATATGAAATTTATAAAACTAACGAAATGACCCATCATATGAGATTTTCTATATTTGCCATGATATTAGATGTTAAAAGTTGTAATGGAATGTTAACTGACAGTTTTGTTTTCTTTGCACCACCAGGACCTGGGCCCAGTTCTTCAAATCTAATGACATTGTTAGTTAGCATATTGTTAAAACTTTGAAAAAGCTACTGACATTCTTCCAGCTAAAATATCAGAGTATCAGAAATATTTCTTGCAAGAACAGTTAACAATTGGACCACTAACAAGCTTGTTAAGCTAACAATGCTTTGGACAATTGGACCAAAATTGATATTTGTTTGCATTTATAACTCTTAAACCATGTTATAACACAGTTTGTTATAACACAATTTTGGATATAATATGTTTTCCAGATGAATCCCAAAAATGTGTAGAGTATTTAGAACAATGACTGTAAATGGTCATTTTTCTATATAATCTATACATTTTTGTTTGGATGTAACATGGTTGTTTGACTAGCATGGTTTCTGCTTTGGACCCCATTAACCCATATATGCCTAGTTACCCTTTTTTGGGACATTGGCAAATAGTGTAGGCCCAGATCAGACGCCGCATAAAGCGGCGTCTGATCTGAGTCTACACTGTTTGCTTAAAGTATGTACGTTTTTGTAAAATTTACCACACACAAAACAAACCTGACACCCCTATAATTGGAAAGGGACCACTCCAAACTCATTAGGTGGAATATTCCATTGTCATATACAGTCAAACTTCAATGGCTCGAACACCTTTGGGACCTCGAAAATTTGTTCGAGACAGGGGTAGTTCGAACCACTGAGGGTTACTGTCAGGAGGCATAACGAGATACTTTCAGACATCTTTTCGGTGTTCTATAATGAATATGTATGCTGTGTGTACTCATTAGAATCGCCTCATCGAGGTGATTCTAATGAGTACACACAGCATACATTTGCAAGATTAAAGACTAAAATCTCCTTAATTATTCCCCACTATTTCTTATGTAGAGGATTTTGCTAGGGACTCAAGAATGGGTTCAACACATCCATGGTAAACGAGCCATCAGTGTTTGAGCCATCGAAGTTCTACTGTATGAGTTAATAGTGTTATAAAGTGTGGTGTATTTCAGTATGGTATTGTAATGGATGCTGGGTCTTCTCACACCAGTCTCTTTGTGTATAAGTGGGATGGAGAGAAGATAGGAGATACTGCTCTGGCACGACAAACACACAGTTGCAAAGTTGCAGGTATCAGTTTACAGAAATGTTTTCAGGCCTGTGGAAATAGCAAAGTTTCATGATTGTCCAAGGCAAATCCATAATACATGTAAAATCCATATCTCCAAACATCTCACATGCCTCATAAATGGGCACTGAAGGAAAGTAAAATGAAATCAAATACATGTACATGTGAACATTTAGTTAAATTGAGATCTGAAAAACAGCTAAAATTAAGATTGCTTTCTCATGGGCTTCTGTGGTATTTAAATCCCTTTCAAAATGAAGGTTATTCTTAAAGGAAAGCATTTTGGAGCAAATGTTCTCCTTTAAGAGTAGCAACCTTGTGTCAGAGAATGGAAGCAAATTATTTTTGTCACGCCTGCTATTAGCATGGCGCGATATAGGCGCCCGGTTTTCCGTCCATTTGTTTGTTCGTCCGTTCGTCAAGGCATCAACATCTGCGACCACCCTAGCTTTCACCCAAAGGTTCAAGTTTATTTCTCAAGAACTATAAGAGCTTTATTAATGATACTTGGTGCAAACTTGTATCTGGGGATGGTTACTTAAATGCAAGCATCCATATTTGACCTTGACCTACATTTCATGGTTCACTGACTTTGTAAAATATTGCGACCACCCTAGCATTCACCCTAATGGTCAAGTTTATTTCTCAAGAACTATAAGAGCTTCATTAATGATGCTTGGTACAAACTTGTATCGGGGGATGGCTACTTAAATGCAAGCATCCATATTTGACCTTGACCTATATTTCAGGGTTTACTGACTTTGTAAAATATTGCGACCACCCTAGCGTTCACCCTAATGGTCAAGTTTATTTCTCAAGAACTATAAGAGCTTCATTAATGATATTTGGTACAAACTTGTATCTGTGGATAGCAACTTAAATGCAAGCATCCATATTTGACCTTAACCTACATTTCATGGTTCACTGACTTTGTAAAATATTGCGACCACCCTAGCATTCACCCTATTGGTTAAGTTCATTTCTAAAGAATTACTACAGCTTCATTAATGATACTTAGTACAAGCTTGCATTTAAGAATGGAAACTTTTATGCAAGCATCTATGTTTGACCTGGACCTACATATCATAGCTTCACCCCCCCACAGGAGCGACATAGCCTTCGGCGGAATTCTTGTTCATAAGAGTTGCCTCAACAAGTAGGCACTCAGTTCCATTGCCCCAGATAAGAGGAGGTATCCAGATATTATTTTTATGCTCCCTGAAGGGGGAGCCATATAGTCGCCGCTTTGTCCGTCCGTCCGTCCGTGCGCACCAACGAAACGACATTTAGGGGGCAAAAAATTTGGACATTTTGACACTTAAGTTTATATTCGTAGGTCCAAATGGGGTTTATTCCGTTATTTGGGTACTTAAGTGGCAAAAATTCGCTCTTAGGTGGCTTGCCGCTTAAGAGAATTTGCCGCTTAAGTAGTCAATATGCCGACGCCTAGCCACTTAAGTATCCGTTCGTGAGAACGTCCGTCCGTCCGTCCGTCAGGCTCTATATCTCTAAAAGTATTAAAGGTATTTGAGTGAAACTTGATATACTGATAGAGGGCGATGAGGGGAATCGTAAAATACAAGAACATTAACCCTGTCACCAGTATTTATGGAGTTACTGCCCTTCTTAACTATTTCAATGAAAAGATTGTCCGGAGAGTATCTCTGAAAGTATAGAAGGGATTTAAGTGAAACGTGATACATTGATAGATGGCCATTAGAGGAAGTGCAGAGTGCAAGAACTGTAACTCTATCACAAGAGTTATTTCCCTTTTTAGTTTTTGCTATATTAAGCTTGTCCAGAGCATATCTCTAAAAGTTTTAAAGGTAATTTAGTGAAACTTGATACACTGATAGGGGGCTATGAGAGAAATCGCTGAATGCAAGAAGCATAACCCTACCAACAGTATTTACGGAGTTACTTCCCTTCTTAATTAGGGCCACTCACAGTATTTTGGGTGCCCTATAGTAATCTCCTTGTCAGTCAGTTTCAAATCTAAACCAAAACATTTAACCCGTTATAACTTCAAAAGTATTATCCCAACTCCCGTGAAACTTCACACTCATACTAACAATCACGACCTACAGTCTGACAAACCATATTGCTTTTGTCCGTGTGTTTGTCACGCCTTAACCAAAAAACTTAACCTCGGTCATAACTTCAAAAGTATTTGCCCTACTCTCATGAAACTGCACACACTTACTTACTATCACAAGACCTACATTCTGACAAAGGGCCATAACTATATTGCTTTTCGGTGTGTGTTTGTCAGGCCATAACCAAACAACTTAAACTCGGTCAAAATTTTAAAAGTATTTATCCTACTCTCATGAAACTTCACACACATACTTACCATCACAAAACCTACAGTCTGACAAAAGGCCATCATTATGTTGCTTATTTTCACTGAATTATCTCCCCTTTTTCAAAAAATATCTCCTGTTATTTCATAACCATGGGTAATAGGGCTTTCATTTTTCACATATGTATTCCTTGTGACATTCTTCATTGAAAATCACTTACTAGGGAACACAAAACTGAGTTTCTTTGTCTTATGGTTTAAGATTTACATGCCCTTGCACGGAAGGGGCCTTACATTTTTCCTTATTTTTGCAGTCTTTGTTGAAAATCACTAAATAGGGAATTCTTAGACTTTAGGTTAAACCCATTTGGTACCGGAAACCCCACAAGGGGTAAGTGGCAAACAGTGCAGGCCCAGATCAGATGCCAAGAAACTCGTGTTTGTCAAGCCTTAACCTGGCCCTACTCTTATGAAACTTCACATACTTACCATCACAAGACCTGCATTCTGACAAAGGAGAATAACTTGTGTGTTTGTCACACCTAAACCAAAAACCTTAACCTCGGTGATAACTTCAAAAGTATTGTGTCTACTTTCATGAAACATCACACACATAATTACCATCACAAGACCTACATCCTGACAAATTGCATTTGGGTGTGTGTTTGTCAGGCCATACCCAAACAACTTAAATTCCGGTCAAAATTTTAAAAGTATTTGTCCTACACTCATGAAACTTCACACACATACTTACATTACAAAAACCTACATTCTGACAAAGGGCCATTACTATATTGCTTATTTTCACTAATCATTTCCCCTTTTTCAAAAAAATATCTCGTGTTATTTCATAACCATGGGTGATAGGGCTTTAATGTTTCACATGTGTATTCCTTGTGACATTTTCCATTGAAAATCACTTACTAGGGAACACAAAATTGAGTTTCTTAGCCTTATGGTTTAAGATTTACAGGTCCTTGCAGGGAAGGGGCCTTACATTTCTCTTTTTTTTTTGCATTCTTTGTTGAAAATCACTACCTTGTTTTTTTTATTTGTACTCAAAACATCAGCTGAGGGTACTCATTAGAACCTCCTCATTCAGACGGTTCTAACGAGTACCCATAACCTTTGTCTTCAAACAAATCTTATCAAACTTCAAAGTGTATAGGATCATTTCACTAAAATAACCCTCCTACTGCGCATCTTCGGGGAGCATCCCTCGGTTTCACCGATGCTCTTGTGTCTCATTTCTGCACAAAAACATATGTTGTTGGTTCTCATTAGAAGTGCCTCAGCTCATTAGAAGCACCGCGCTGAGATGTTTCTAATGAGTACCCACAACATACATTTTCCTGCAGAAATGAGGAAAATATCAGTACTTTTTTTGCATGAAAAAAGCACCTTATCTGGAGCTATGATTTCATAACATGGGGCAAGCCTGACATGTAGGGCATGGTATTTCCACAGCTCTGATTTTACATTATTTAGTCATGGGGAGGAATACATTGGCCTGAGTAGGAAATGTTTTAAAGATTTTGTCTCCCTCAGCAACAAAGTATTCAAACATATATTTCATTTCTGTTTTTGACCCATTGTATACTAGTGGACTCTTCCATTTCTATATGTTGGACAAGTCCATTTGTCATATAAGGGGGTCAGGCCTATTTTGTTTGTTTTCGTGGAAAATTCTGGTCAAGTGCCGCAGAATCTGGGCCTGCACTGTTTGCCAAGGTACCCCTTTAGGGGTTTCCCGCATGCAATGGGTTAAGCATACATCAAACATACAGTCTTATCATACATTCATATGCTCCAATGAAGCAAATTATTTCCTTTTCAAGAAGACCCCATTGCAAGGGACTTTCTTAAGAGAAAGGCAGACATCCCCAGAAAATGTCTCCTTTTTGATAAGAATACAGAACAAAAAGTTTTGGTACTTCCATTTCCTCTCGGGATGAATGGATTCACATTTTAGCTTTATGTCAATATTATTGAAACAAAAAGCCTGTTTCTCAGATTTAACATAATTGACTCACCTTCCCTCATAGCCCAAAGAAAGGCAAATACATGAACAAACATTTTAGAGTGACTTCCCTTGAAGCAATGCAAAATAATTGCTCAGCAGTTTAGCTGCCTATAGCTTACAGTTGAGATGGGAGATTCTCACTTAAGTCAGTTACAAGTGCCCTTGCCAGCCTCGGTAGCTCAGTCAGATGCTCGTCTGACTGATGATCAGGAGGATGTGGGTTCGATACTTGCTGGGGTCGGCAACATTCTTTCGTGGAGATTGATCATGGAATATTTTCTACGGTCATTCTCTCCCTTCGGCTGATTCAAGAAGGGCAGTTGTCAGTTTCTGGCAAAAGAATGTGCACTGTACTGGTTAACCACTTACATATAAGCCTGCCCAGGAAAGTGTGAATAGGTAAACTGACCGGCTAAAAAATTACCTAAATAGTGTTGACTGGGTCGTCAAACTCCAATACAAACAAATAAGTGCCCTTGGTCCATTAACCTTTACCCTGCTGTAGGCGACAACCCCTATCTTTGCAAACAGTGTAGATCCAGATCAGATGGCTTCTGAAGAAGCCATCTGATCAGGATCTACACAGTTTGACATTCAGTTTATGAATATGTAGAAATAAGCTGCATCAAGTAATCTGATTGGTTCAAAGTCAGAAATGAGTGTGGCTTAATTGAATATGCAGCAGGTTAAAGGTTAAGGAGAATGGTCCCTGCCCATCGGGGCTTGAAGAAATAGATTGGGCTACATGATGCTTCCACGCAGAGCTGACACTGACTGTAGGAGAGTACTGGTAAATCTCTCTGAGGTTCTAATTATTGGGCCTGCCCAGGAAAAGTGGTGCGAGTCAGTCTGCCCATGCATATAAACCCTTTTAGTTTCATTGGATGGCAGGGCCTGAGATGTCATTTCATATCAATGTCAGGAAAAAGTCCCATAAAATTAGAAGCAACATCTCCAAAATGACCTATCGTGTCGACAGGGACGATAAACCACTAAACAAAAAAGGAGAATGGATACACCTGTAGGGGAGACAACTCTTTTTAAAATGTTTTTGTCTTGACTCTCAATTTACAGGAAAGAATATGCTCCAGTGGAGAAAATTCTTTCCTTTAAGAGTAGACCCGTTTTGCAGAGGGGCCCAGTTTTCCATAAAGCCAAAAGAAAGTCACAACAGTTGTCTACCTTGAAATGATGAATAACAAGACAGGTGTATCCATTTGCCTTTCAGGGAATGGATACACCTTCAGGGGAGGCAACTCTTGCAAAAGTATTTTTTCTCCCATGTGACTAAAGGGTCAACTCTCAAAGGAAAGAATTTTTCCCCTGAGGAGCAAATTCTTTCCTTTAAGAGTAGATCCCTATTTCCATGGGACAGTATTTATAGAAAAGCGAACAGGAAGTCTGAAAGTTGTCTCCCTTTGAAAAATGGCAGAAAAATCTGTCATGTGCATCCATTCCCCTTAAATGCTATGATTTGGCTACAGTTGATGTACAGTTTTAGGTCACCACAACCAAACCAAGATGCTTGTTTGGTTGTTTATACATTTTTGTTTGGATATTACATGGTTGTTTAACTAGCACAGTTTCTGCTTTTGACCCCATTAATGGTGTTATAAAGAGGTTGTGATGTAATGACTGCAACATCCATGGCCCCCGCCCATCGGGGCTTGAAGAAATAGATGGGCTGCATGATGCTTCCACGCAGAGCTGAAACCGACTTGCACACGAGTACTGGTAAACTGCTTAGGGGATCTAGGCCTGCCCAGGCAAAGCGGTGCGAGTCGGCCCGTCCATGCTTAAAAACCCTATTGGTTTCATTGGGCGGCAGGGCTTGAGATGTCTTTTCATCTCAGTTCGGGTAAAAGTCCCACAAAATTGGAAGCAAAGTCTCCAAAACGACCTTTACAGTGTTGATGGGGATGCTAAACCTCAAATCAACCAACCAACTGCACCATCCTACAGCTGAAAATTAACTGTAGTTGTTAGTGACATGACTCAGGGGAGGCAACCTCATGTTTCAAATTAATGTTATGCAAGAAGCAGTTGCACATACTTCGATAAATAGACAAGCAATAATATATGATCTGCATAATGGGAAACCTGTTCTTGCCATTTGCGAACAACAAAAGTGCAGATCAGCCTGTGCTTGCGTGCAGTCTGATCTGCACATTTTTGCACGCTGATTGGATAGTGCAATACCTCTTGTTTCTGTACCTAAAACCTCAAGACTCTTGCTAATCTGTGCAGATGTGCAGGCTGGTCTGTGTCATACCTAGCCACAAACCCTGAAGACAGTTTTTCTCTTGAACAAGTTGCTGTATACAGTCGAACGTCGATGGCTTGAAACCCTTTGTGATCATGAAAATTTCTTCGTGACAGCAGATTGAGATTACTATTAGTGCCATACCAGGAGGAATAATGAGAGATAATTGTGGGATATCTTTTTGGTGTTCTTTATTATATATGTATGTTGTGTGCACTCATTAGAATCGCCTCATAGAGTCGATTCTAATGAATACACACTGCATACATTTGCAAGATAAAAGAAGAAAATTTCCCTAAACATCTACTTGTATTTCGTATTTGGAGGAATTTCCTGCGGACTCGAGAACAGGTCTGACTTATCCATGGTAAACAAGCCATCAAAGTTCGAACTATAGAAGTCCTACTGTATAAATTGAGATACAAGGCGGTTATCTGGCCTATTGAGTAAGAGCGCTGACTCTTAATCATTAGGTCTCTCACCGCTGTGGGTTTGAGCCTCGCTCAGGTCAAATGTGAGACGCCAAGTTCTGCAACGGAAGGTCAGATGGTTTACTCCGGTTTTTGCCAACCTCTGAGAAACAATAAGCTCGAAATAAGTGAAATAATCTTGAAATTGCTGTAAAACCAAAAAAAAAAAAAAAAATAATAATAATAATAATAATAAAAACAAAATGAGATACATGTGAAGTCTGCTGAACAGCAATAACATAGGTCAGCTTGTGCTTCCCTGGATGAGTAGAATCTGTGCTGTTCAATCTATTGTCAGGCAAGGGTACATTATCCTATGCACACTAAGGATATAACAATTTCTGTCTTTTGCATACTAAGGATTTAATAATGTCCATATCCTTTGCACACTAAGGATTCAATAATTTCTATCCTTTGCACACTTAAGTTTTTAACAATTTCTATCTGTTGCACACTAAGGATTTAATAGTGTGTATATCCTGGCACACTAAGGATTTACTGTATCCTTTGCACTCTAAGGATTTTACAATTTTCTGTCCTTTGCATACTAAGGATTTAATAATGTCTGTATCCTTTGCACACTAAGAATTTAATTTCTATCCTTTGCACACTAAGTATAATAATGTCTGTCCTTTGCACACATTGAATTTAATCATTTCTATCCTTGGCACACTTAGAATTGAATAATTTCTATCTTTTGCATACTACAGATTTAATAATTTATATTCTTTGCACACAATAAGGATTTGATAACTTATATCTTTTGCACACAATAAGGATTTGATAACATATCTTTTGCATACAATAAGGATTTGATAACTTATATCTTTTGTACACAATAAGAATTTAATAATTTAATCTTTTGTACACTAAGGATTTAATAACTCCTATCTTTAGCACAATAAAGATTTAATAATTTGTGTTATTTCACACCAAGTCTCACAAAAGTTTTTTTTCTTTTTGGCTTTTGGTTTTATGTCCACTTTAAGATTGTTTCGCTTATTTTGAGCCAATCTTAAGTCAGAGATGGGCAAAAAATGGAGTACCTGAAGAAAAACCACCTGACCCTCTGTAACTGTTACACAGCTTGGCATCTCACATGTGACCCGAGTGAGGCTTGAACCCACAGCTGTGAGAGACCTAATGATTAGAGATGGCACTCTTACCCACTTGGCAATTGAGGCGGGCTCACAAACAATAAAATCATTTAACATATGAAATGAATACCGATAAACTCCAGTATTTATTATGTTTATTAAAGGTGGTGGAATAACATCCTATGCTGAAGCACCAGCCAACCTGTCCCAGCCACTGCAGGCTTGTCTAGATGAGGCCAAGGATAAAATACCCTCAGACAAACATAAGTCAACACCTGTGTTTCTAGGGGCAACTGCCGGAATGAGAATGCTCAAGTAGGTGACTGTTGATCATATCTCTAGTTAAGGAGGAGTGATGAGGATAATTAACCCTTACCATGCTGAATATTTTAGGGGAATGGGAACACCAGGTAGAATTTTCTGCCATTTTTCAAAGGGAGACAACTTTTGGAACATCCTGTTCACTTTTCTGTAAGCTCTGGCTCACTGAAAAAGGGGTCTTAAGGAGCAAATTCTTTCCTTTAAGAGTTGACCCCTATTGGCATGGGAGACAAAAATACTTTTCCAGGAGTTGCCTCCCCTGAAGGTGTATCCATTCCCCTTAATTAACCCTTACCATACTGAATAATTCAATACACTCTTCCCTGTTTTTCAGCCATTTGTATAGCATGATTTCAATTTGAACCATGGATTCAGGAGCTGAATGAAAAACAGAATAGCTCCTGATCAGCTGGCTTTCGATGGCTTTTCAGAAGCCAGCTGATCTGGCTCTATAAGGTTTTAATAAAAGAATATATTGTTTGTTTGTATGTTTGATTTGAGGTTTACAACCCCGTCAACACTTTATAGGTCATGTTGGAGTTTGTGGGACTTTTACCTGACATAGAGATGAAACCAATAAGGTTTAAAGGCTTGAATGGCCGGACTCGCACTGCTTTTCCTTGGCAGGCTTAGACTTTCTAAGCAGTTTACCAGTACTCATGTGCAATCAGTTTCAGCTCTGTGTGGAAGCATCATGCAGCCCAATCTATTTCTCCAAGCCCCGATGGGCGGGGGCCAAAGCAATTGTTAGAATCACCTCCAAAACAAATTCTTTATTAATGAAACTGTGTGCAGATTATCCTATCTTGAAATTTATGTTATGATTACCATAAGGTCTGTATCTCAATAATGGATTTTTGACTTACATTATCTTCTGTTGGACAATAACTCTTTAAGCTTTATAGTTTACGAAGGGCAGCAGACAAGGGCACATGTGTCCCAAAAACTCTTTTCTAGTTTATCTTTCTGTATACATTGGTGCTTATCTGAACATTCCCTGTTTCATGATAAAAACTAGAGGCCCCCATAACCACTCATAGATTGGGCTGCATGGTGCTTTCATGCAGAGCTGAAACTGACCACAAATGAGTACGGGTAAACTGCTAAAAAGGTCTAAGCCTGCCCAGGCAAAGTGGTGTGAGTCTGACCATCCCTGTATATAAATCCTATTGGTTTGTTTGGATGGTAGGGCATGCGGTGTCATTTCATCTCAATGTCAGGTAAAAGTCCCACAAAATTGGAAGTAATATCTTCAGAATAACCAACTTAGTGTTGACGGGGACATAAAATCTCAGTTCAAACAAACAATAATAAAAACTAGAAAAATACCTTTGACTAGACATTATCTGTACAGTGTTCACTGCACCTGAAAACCCACAAAACAAACAAACACTTTCTGCAAACCTGGGTAAGGAACCTCTGGGTATCTCCATGACCCCATGTTTTGGGTTTGAAATACTGTCGGAACTGAGAATCAAATTTAAACTTGGTTAAATCCTTTCACTCCTGAAGGCCAGTACAGATACCTATTCAAACAGTGTAGATCAGGATGCGATGGCTCATAATGAGCCGTCTCATCGGGATCTACACTGTTTGCCATCCTATTATTAATTATTGAATAAACCCCTAATCAATAAGAATGGCTGTGTCCAGATTGAAAAAAAGGAAGCATGACCTTAACCTTTATCCTGTTGAATACGTTAATTTAGCCACACCTATTTCAGACTGTCAATCAAATTGCTTGATATAATGTATTTGTTCAATTCACAAACTGCATGACAGTGCAGATCCTGATCAAATGGCTGAAGCCATCTGATCTGGATCTACACGTTTGCAAAGATAGATGTTGTGTGCGTAAGGATAAGGATAAACCATTTGGTACCAGAAACCCCTAGAAACCCCAATAGGGGTAAGTGGCAAACAGTGCAGACCCAGATCAGACACCACAGAACGCGGCATCTGATCAGGGCCTACAGTGTTTGCAAAAAGTTCAGCCAGTGTCCAAATAAATTTGGAAAAAACAATCTGAAACCCCTAAATTTTGAAATGAACTCCTGCCACATATAAGGAGGAAGATTCCATTTGATACAAAAAGGGTTAACATAATGTGTATCAATCTGTGTCCCTTCTATTTTGCAGTATTGTAAATAAAAGTCAGAGTGATGCTATACTGAAGGAGGTTAGAAAAACGATCAAGAAATACCCTTTCAAGTTTGGACACCCAGACCAGCAAGCTAGAATTATCTCAGGCAATGAGGAAGGCACATTTGGTTGGATTACAGCTAATTATGTCTCAGGAAAGTACGGAGTGGTGAGTTGTTAGCTTATGATTTGATATACCTGCTAGTTCTTAATTACAGCCATTTTTGGGTTGATTGTTTGTCAATCAGCCGAAAGGTAAAAATGAATCTTAGTTACATGTATATTGCTATTAATTGTTCACATGACAATTACTGACCAATATAGCTGATTTTGTTTGTTTGATTTGAGGTTTAACGTCCCCGTCAACACTGTAAAGGTCATTTTGGAGACGTTGCTTCCAATTTTGTGGGACTTTTACCCGGCATTGAGATGAAATGACATCTCAAGCCCTGTCGCCCAATGAAACCAATACGGTTTATTAGCAAGGACGGTCCGCCTCGCACCGCAGTTCCTGGAAGGCTTAGATCCTCCAAGCGGTTTACCAGTACTAGTGTGCGGGACGGATTCAGCTCTGCGTGGAAGCATCATGCAGCCCATATATTTCTTCAAGCCCCTATAGCTGAACTTCACAAATTGCTTTTGTACAAAATCCAGAAAACAGTTATTTATAGCCACTTATAGCCACTATTTGTAGACACTCTATTCTTTTTGTTGATTTGACATACAAGTACTGTTCCACCCCCACCCCAGCCCCCACCTGTACATGTGAGGGCTTTGAGAAAAAGATTGGGTTGTGTATGGTGCTTTTGCCAATAGCTGACACGACTGAACTTGAGTACTGATAAACCACTTAGAAGGTCTTAGCTTTCCCAAGAAAAGTGATGCGGGTCATGCCGCTCCTTAAAGCCTTGCAGTTTCTTTGGGCAGTATGGCTTGCAATGTCATTTCATCTCAGTGTAAGGTAAAAGTCCCACAAAATCGGAAACAACCTTTCCAAAATGACTTAAATAGTGTTGCCGGGGACATAAAACTTCGACACAATCACAACAAACATCCAAGTGCTATGCAAAGAGGGTTATCGCAGAAAATTGGAACGGCTTGCTAGGTTTTAGCTTGATTAGAAATAATCATTGTGTGTTATCAACATCATCGTTCTGTCCTTTAGTGCAGAAAATGGTTTCCATATCATATCTTTATAGCCTCACTTTGAAAAATTGGGACTACACTGGATTTGCCATGTCCTTCCAGTATTATGATTTCGTGATGCCATGACTGCAAAATTAAAACACATTTTTAGCTCATCTGTCACGAAGTGACAAGGTGAGCTTTTGTGATCACATTTTGTCCATCGTGCATCCATGCATCTGTCTGTAAACAATTTCAAATAAGTATATCTCTAATACCCCAATGGCCAATCTTGATCAAATTTCATGAGACTCATCATCAGGTAGGTTGAAAGGCTGCAAAAGGCTTTTGGGCTGATAGGATTGGAATTTTGGTTGCCATGGCAACAAATAGCTCCCATAGACTTGCAATGGGAAAAATTAAAAAAAATCTTCTTCTCTGAAACCACAGGGCCCAGAGCTTAGATATTTGATATTTAGCTTGTAGCAACGTCAAGTGGTCACCTACATAAATCCTCCCAATCATGCCTCTGGGGTCCAAATTGGTCCAGGGTCTCTGAGCTTCCACAGACTTATAATGGAAAAAAAGCTTCAAAAATCTTCTTCTCTGAAATCATGAAGCACAGTGCTTAGATATTTAGTATTAAGCAACATAAAATAGTCACCTGCATAAATCCTGCCAACCATACCTCTGGGGCCAAAATTGGCCACGCCCCAGTGCTCATCAGCTCACATAGACTTATAAGGGGAAAAACTTCAAAAATGTTCTTCTCTGAAACCACAGGGCCCAGAGCTTAGATATTAAGCATGTTGCACCGGCAAGTGGTCACCTACATAAATCCTGCCACTCATGCCCCTGGGGTCCTTGGCCATGCCCCAGGACTCCTTAGCTCCCATAGACTCATAATGGAAAAAAGCTTCAAAAATCTTCTTTGATACTGTGAAGCACAGAGCTTAGATATTCAGTATCTAGCAACATAAAATAGTCACCTACACAAATCTTGCTAGCCCTGCCCCTGGGATCAAAATTGGCCATGCCCAAGTTCATCAACTCCCATTGACTTTTAATGGAAAAAAACTTCAAAAATCTTCTTCTCTGAAACCATTAGGCCCAGAGCTTAGATATTTAGTTTACTGCAACGTCAAGTGGCCACTTATATAAATCCTGCCAATTATGCCATTTAAATTTTGCCATTCTTGATCTTGAAAATTTTTGTTTTGTAACAGATTTCTCAGGAACTATGAAAGCTAGAAAGCTGAAAGTTCGTATAAACATAGACAGTGACCAGATGGGGGTCAAGGGTCCATAACTCTTTAAGCTTTGTCCCTTGATAGGTTTTAAAATATTGCTGTTCTTGAAAATCTCGCAACAGATTTCTCAGGAAACCATTAGACCCAGAGCTTAGATATTTAGTTTACTGCAACGTCAAGTGGCCACTTATATAAATCCTGCCAATTATGCCATTCAAATTTTGCCATTCTTGATCTTGAAATTTTTTTTTTGTAACAGATTTCTCAGGAACTATGAAAGCTAGAAGGCTGAAAGTTAGTATAAACATGGACAGTGACTGGATGTATCGTGTATACCAGAATAGGGGTCAAGGGTTCATAAGTGTTGGAATATGTCGCTTGTTTGTTGTTTGATTTGATGTTTAACGTCCCCATCAACCCTGTAAAGGTCATTTTGGAGACGTTGCTTCCCATTTTGTGGGACTTTCACCCGACATTGAGATGAACTCACATCTCAAGCCCTGCCACCCAATGAAACCAATAGGGTTTATAAGCATGGACGGGCCAACTCGCACGGCTTTGCCTTGGCAGGCTTAGATCCTCTATAAAGCAGTTTACCAGTACTCATGTGCAGGTCGGTTTCAGCTCTGCGTGGAAGCATCATGCAGCCCATATATTTCTTCAAGCCCTGATGGGTGGGGGCCGGGATAATGTCCCTTCAAACTTTGATGTTCTTGAAATTTTTTGTATCCGATTTCTCGGGAACTGTGAAAGCTAGAAAGCTGAAAGTTTGTATAAACATAGACAATGACCGTATGTATGGTGTATACTGGAATAGGGGCCAAGGGTCCATAACTCCTGGAGTTATGTCCCTTGATAGGTTTACAAAACCTTGATATACATTTTGTTTGGTAACTTTTATGTTTGTGGTTTTATAATTACGCAAACACGCCTATACAAATACATTACCATTGCCGAAAAAATGAAAATTTTATGATGAAAAATTGTAATATTTTTAGCTCACCCTCACGTAGTGACGAGGTGAGCTTTTGGGATCACTTTTTGTCCGTTGTGCGTCGTGCGTCCGTGCGTCCGTCTGTGCGTGCGTGCGTAAACAATTTCTTCAAACGACATCTCCTCCTAAACCTCTGATTGGATTTTGACCAAACTTCACAGGAATGATCCTTAGGTGGTCCCCTTTCAAAGTTGTTCAAATGGTTCCGGTCCGTTGCACATATAGGTCACAGGAGCCAAAAATAGATTTTTTTCACGGAAAACTTAAAAAATCTTCTTCTCTGAAACCGCAAGGCCCAGGTCTTTGATATTTGGTATGAAGCTTCATCTGGTGGACCTATACCAAGATTGTTCAAATTATAGTGCTGGGGCCAAAAATGCCCCCGCCCCGGGGCCCTTTGGTTTTACATGGGCTTATATAGGGAAAATCTTTAAAAATCTTCTTCTCTGAAAGCGCAAGGCCCAGTTCTTTGATATTTGGTATGAAGCTTCATCTAGTGGACCCCTACCAAGATTGTTCAAATTTTAGTGCTGGGGCCAAAAATGCCCCCGCCCCGGGGCCCTTTGGTTTTACATAGGCTTATATAGGGAAAATCTTTAAAAATCTTCTTCTCTGAAACCGCAAGGCCCAGGTCTTTGATTTTTGGTATGAAGCGTCATCTAGTGGACTTCTACCAAGATTGTTCAAATTATAGTGCTGGGGCCAAAAATGCCCCCGCCCCGGGGCCCTTTGGTTTTACATGGGGTTATATACGGAAAATCTTTAAAAATCTTCTTCTCTGAAACCGCAAGGCCCAGTTCTTTGATATTTGGTATGAAGCTTCATCTAGTGGACCCCTACCAAGATTGTTCACATTATAGTGCTGGGGCCAAAAATGCCCCCGCCCCTGTGCCCTTTGGTTTTACATGGGCTTATATAGGGAAAATTTTTAAAAATCTTCTTCTCTGAAACCGCAAGGCCCAGGTCTTTGATATTTGGTATGAAGCTTCATCTAGTGGACCCCTACCAAGATTGTTCAAATTATAGTGCTGGGGCCAAAAATGCCCCCGCCCTTGCGCCCTTTGGTTTTACATGGGCTTATATAGGGAAAATCTTTAAAAATCTTCTTCTCTGAAACCGCAAGGCCCAGGTCTTTGATATTTGGTATGAAGCTTCATCTAGTGGACCCCTACCAAGATTGTTCAAATTATAGTGCTGGGGCCAAAAATGCCCCCGCCCCGGGGCCCTTTGGTTTTACATGGGCTTATATAGGGAAAATCTTTAAAAATCTTCTTCTCTGAAACCGCAAGGCCCAGTTCTTTGATATTTGGTATGAAGCTTCATCTAGTGGACCCCTACCAAGATTGTTCAAATTTTAGTGCTGGGGCCAAAAATGCCCCCGCCCCGGGGCCCTTTGGTTTTACATCGGCTTATATAGGGAAAATCTTTAAAAATCTTCTTCTCTGAAACCACAAGGCCCAGGTCTTTGATTTTTGGTATGAAGCGTCATCTAGTGGACTTCTACCAAGATTGTTCCAATTTTAGTGCTGGGGCAAAAAATGCCCCCGCCACGGGGCCCTTTGGTTTTACATTGGCTTATATAGGGAAAATCTTTAAAAATCTTCTTCTCTGAAACCACAAGGCCAAGGACTTTGATATTTGGTATGAAGCTACATCTAGTGGACCCCTACCAAGATTGTTCAAACTATAGTGCTGGGGCCAAAAATGCCCCCGCCCCAGGGTCCTTTGGTTTTACATGGGCTTATATAGGGAAAATCTTTAAAAATCTTCTTCTCTGAAACCACAAGGCCCAGGTCTTTGATATTTGGAATGAAGCTTCATCTAGCGGACCCCTACCAAGATTGTTCAAATTATTATGCTGGGGCCAAAAATGTCCCTGCCCTGGGGCATTTTGGTTTTACATGGGCTTATATAGGGAAAATCTTTAAAAATCTTCTTCTCTGAAACTGCAAGGCCCTGGTCTTTGCTATTTGATATGAAGCTTCATCTAGTGGACCCCTACCAAGATTGTTCAAATTAAAGTGCTGGGGCCAAAAATGCCCCCACTCCGGGGCCCTTTGGTTTAAAATAGGCTTATATAGGGAAAATCTATAAAAATCTTCTTCTCTGAAACTGCAAGGCCCAGGTCTTTGATATTTTGTATGAAGCTTCATCTAGTGGACCTCTACCAAGATTGTTCAAATTATTGCCCTGGGGCCAAAAATGTCCCCGCTCTGGGCCCTTTGGTTTTACATATACTTATATAGGGAAAAATCTTGAAAAATCTTCTTCTCTGAAACCACAAGGCCTAGGTCTTTGATATTTGGTATGAAGCTTCAGCTAGTGGATCTCTACCAAGTTTGTTCAAATTATAGCCCTGAGACCAAAAATGCCCCCGCCTCGTGGCCCTTTGGTTTTACATAGACTTATATAGGGACTTATATAAGACTTATCTATGTTTAAAAATCTTCTTCTATGAAACCACAATGCCTAGGTCTTTGAAATTTGTTGTGAAAATTCATCTAGCGGACCTCTATAAAGATTGTTCAAATTATAGCCTTGGGGCCAAAAATGCCCCCACCCCGAGACCCTTTTGGTTTTACATAGACTTATATTGAAATAATCTTTGAAAATCTTCTTCTCTGAAACAGCAAGGCCCAGGTCTTTGATATTTGGTGTGAAGCCTCATCTAGTGGACCTCTATCAAGGTTGTTTAAATTATAGTCCTGAGGCCAAAAATGCCCCCGCCCTGGGGCCATTTGATTTTACATAGGCTTATGTTGGGAATATCTTTAAAAAATCTTCTTCTCTGAAACCGCAAGGCCCAGGTCTTTGATATTTGGTATGTAGCTTCATCTAGTGGACCTTTGCCAAGATTGTTCAAGTTATAGCCTTTGTTGATATTTGGTATGAAGCTTCACCTTTTTAGACCTCCCTCAACATAATGCACATTTTAACCCTGGGGTCAATAATGGCCCTCCCCGGGGCCCACTTGTTACTCTATGGATCAGGAGAGCGATCCAGGGCCATCATGGCCCTCTTGTTAGCTCACCGTCACGTAGTGACGAGGTGAGCTTTTGGGATCACTTTTTGTCCGTCGTCCGTCGTGCGTCCGTGCGTGCGTAAACAATTTCTTTAAACGACATCTCCTCCTAAACCACTGATCGGATTTTGACCAAACTTCACAGGAATGATCCTTAGGTGGTCCCCTTTCAAAGTTGTTCAAATGGTTCCGGTCAATTGCACATCTAGGTCACAGGAGCCAAAAATAGATTTTTTTCACCCAAAACTTAAAAAATCTTCTTCTCTGAAACCACAAGGCCCAGGTCTTTGATATTTGGTATGAAGCTTCATCTAGTGGACCCCTACCAAGATTGTTCAAATTATAGTGCTGGGGCCAAAAATGCCCCCGCCCTGGGGCCTTTGGTTTTACATGGGCTTATATAGGGAAAATCTTTAAAAATCTTCTTCTCTGAAACCACAAGGCCCAGGTCTTTGATATTTGATATGAAGCTTCATCTAGTGGACCCCCGCCAAGATTGTTCAAATTATAGTGCTGGGGCCAAAAATGCCCCCGCCCCGGGGCCCTTTGGTTTTACGTAGGCTTATAAAGGGAAAATCTTTAAAAATCTTCTTCTCTGAAACCACAAGGCCCAGGACTTTGATATTTGGTATGAAGCTTCATCTAGTGGACCCCTACCAAGATTGTTCAAATTTTAGTGCTGGGACAAAAAATGCCCCCGCCACGGGGCCCTTTGGTTTTACATTGGCTTATATAGGGAAATCTTTAAAAATCTTCTTCTCTGAAACCACAAGGCCCAGGTCTTTGATATTTGGTATGAAGCTTCATCTAGTGGACCCCTACCAAGATTGTTCAAATTATAGTGCTGGGACAAAAAATGCCCCCACCACGGGGCCCTTTGGTTTTACATAGGCTTATATAGGGAAAATCTATAAAAATCTTCTTCTCTGAAACCACAAGGCCCAGGACTTTGATATTTGGTATGAAGCTTCATCTAATGGACCCCTACCAAGATTGTTCAAATTATAGTGCTGGGGCCAAAAATGCCCCCGCCCCGGGGCCCTTTGGTTTTACATTGGCTTATATAGGGAAAATCTTTAAAAATTTCCTTCTCTGAAACCACAAGGCCCAGGACATTGATATTTGGTATGAAGCTTCATCTAGTGGACCCCTTCCAAGATTATTCAAATTTAAGTGCTGGGACAAAAAATGCCCCCGCCACGGGGCCCTTTGGTTTTACATTGGCTTATATAGGGAAAATATTTAAAAATCTTCTTCTCTGAAAAGACAAGGCCCAGGTCTTTGATATTTGGTATGAAGCTTCATCTAGTGGACCCCTACCAAGATTGTTCAAATTATAGTGCTGGGGCCAAAAATGCCCCCGCCCCGGGGCCCTTTGGTTTTACATAGGCTTATATAGGGAAAATCTTTAAAAATCTTCTTCTCTGAAACCACAAGGCCCAGGACTTTGATATTTGGTATGAAGCTTCATCTAGTGGACCCCTACCAAGATTGTTCAAATTAAAGTGCTGGGACAAAAAATGCCCCCGCCAAGGGGCCCTTTGGTTTTACATTGGCTTATATAGGGAAAATCTTTAAAAATCTTCTTCTCTGAAACCACAAAGTCCAGGTCTTTGATATTTGGTATGAAGCTTCATCTAGTGGACCCCTACCAAGATTGTTCAAATTATTGTGCTGGCGCCAAAAATGCCCCAGCCCCGGGGCCCTTTGGTTTTACATAGGCTTATATAGGGAAAATCTTTAAAAATCTTCTTCTCTGAAACCACAAGGCCCAGGACTTTGATATTTGGTATGAAGCTTCATCTAGTGGACCCCTACCAAGATTGTTCAAATTATAGTGCTGGGACAAAAAATGCCTCCGCCACGGGGCCCTTTGGTTTTACATTGGCTTATATAGGGAAAATCTTTAAAAATCTTCTTCTCTGAAACCACAAGGCCCAGGTCTTTGATATTTGGTATGAAGCTTCATCTAGTGGACCCCTACCAAGATTGTTCAAATTTTAGTGCTGGGACAAAAAATGCCCCTGCCACGGGGCCCTTTGGTTTTACATTGGCTTATATAGGGAAAATCTTTAAAAATCTTCTTCTCTGAAACCACAAGGCCCAGGTCTTTGATATTTGGTATGAAGCTTCATCTAGTGGACCCCTACCAAGATTGTTCAAATTATAGTGCTGGGGCCAAAAATGCCCCCGCCCCGTGGCCCTTTGGTTTTACATAGGCTTATATAGGGAAAATCTTTAAAAATCTTCTTCTCTATAACCACAAGGCCCAGGACTTTGATATTTGGTATGAAGCTTCATCTAGTGAACCCCTACCAAGATTGTTCAAATTATAGTGCTGGGACAAAAAATGCCCCCACCACGGGGCCCTTTGGTTTTACATAGGCTTATATAGGGAAAATCTATAAAAATCTTCTTCTCTGAAACCACAAGGCACAGGTGTTTGCTATTCGGTATGAAGCTTCATCTAGTGGACCCCTACCAAGATTGTTCAAATTATAGTGCTGGGGCCAAAAATGCCCCCGCCCCGCGGCCCTTTGGTTTAACATAGGCTTATATAGGGAAAATCTTTAAAAATTTTCTTCTCTGAAACCACAAGGCCCAGGACATTGATATTTGGTATGAAGCTTCATCTAGTGGACCCCTACCAAGATTGTTCAAATTTAATTGCTGGGACGAAAAATGCCCCCGCCACGGGGCCCTTTGGTTTTACATTGGCTTATATAGGGAAAATATTTAAAAATCTTCTACTCTGAAACGACAAGGCCCAGGTCTTTGATATTTGGTATGAAGATTCATCTAGTGGACCCCTACCAAGATTGTTCAAATTATAGTGCTGGGGCCAAAAATGCCCCCGCCCCGGGGCCCTTTGGTTTTACATAGGCTTATATAGGGAAAATCTTTAAAAATCTTCTTCTCTGAAACCACAAGGCCCAGGACTTTGATATTTGGTATGAAGCTTCATCTAGTGGACCCCTAGCAAGATTGTTCAAATTATAGTGCTGGGGCCAAAAATGCCCCCGCCCCGGGGCCCTTTGGTTTTACATAGGCTTATATAGGGAAAATCTTCAAAAATCTTCTTCTCTGAAACCACAAGGCCCAGGACTTTGATATTTAGTATGAAGCTTCATCTAGTGGACCCCTACCAAGATTGTTAGCTCACCTGTCACGTAGTGACAAGGTGAGCTTTTGGGATCACTTTTTGTCCGTCGTCCGTCGTGCGTGTGTGCGTGCTAAACTTTTTCTTCAAACGACATCTCCTCCTAAACCACTGATTGGATTTTAACCAAACTTCACAGGAATGATCCTTAGGTGGTCCCCTTTCAAAGTTGTTCAAATGGTTCTGGTCCATTGCACATCTAGGTCACAGGAGCTAAAAATAGATTTTTAAAATGAAAACTTTAAAAATCTTCTTCTCTGAAACCGCAAGGCCCAGGTCTTTGATATTTGGTATGAAGCTTCATCTAGTGGACCTTAACCAAGATTGTCCAAATTATGGCCCTTGGGCCAGAAATGCCCCCGCCCCGGGGGCCTTCGGGTTTACATAGGCTTATATAGGGAAAATCTTTAAAAATCTTCTTCTCTGAAACCACAAGGCCCAGGTCTTTGATATTTGGTGTGAAGCATCACCTAGTTGACCTCTACCAAGATTGTTAAAATTATAGCCCTGGGGCCAAAAATACCCCCGCCCGGGGGCCTTTGGTTTTACATAGGCTTATACAGGGAAAATCTTTAAAAATCTTCTTCTCTGAAACCGAAAGGCCCAGGTCTTCTATATTTGGTGTGAAGCTTCATCAAGTGGACCTCTACCAAGATTGTCCAAATTATGGCCCTTGGGCCAGAAATGCCCCTGCCCCGGGGGCCTTTAGATTTACATAGGCTTATATAGGGAAAATCTTTAAAAATTTTCTTCTCTGAAACCACTAGGCCCAGGTCTTTGATATTTGGTGTGAAGCTTCACCTAGTGGACCTCTACCAAGATTGTTAAAATTATAGCCCTAGGGCCAAAAATACCCCCGCCCCGGGGGCCTTTGGTTTTACATAGGCTTATACAGGGAAAATCTTTAAAAATCTTCTTCTCTGAAACCGAAAGGCCCAGGTCTTCTATATTTGGTGTGAAGCTTCATCTAGTGGACCTCTACCAAGATTGTTTAAATTATGGCCCTTTGGCCAGAAATGCCCCTGCCCCGGGGGCCTTTGGATTTACATAGGCTTATATAGGGAAAATCTTTAAAAATCTTCTTCTCTGAAACCACAAGGCCCAGGTCTTTTATATTTAATGTGAAGCTTCACCTAGTGGACCTCTACCAAGATTGTTCAAATTATAGCCCTAGGGCCAAAAATGCCCCCTCCCGGGGGCCTTTGGTTTAACATAGGCTTATACAGGAAAAATCTTTAAAAATCTTCTTCTCTGAAACGGAAAGGCACATTTCTTCGATATTTGGTATGAAGCTTCATCTAGTGGACCTCTACCAAGATTGTTCAAATTATGGCCCTTGGGCCAGAAAAGCCCCCGCCCCGGGGGCCTTTGGGTTTACATAGGCTTATATAGGGAAAATCTTTAAAAATCTTCTTCTCTGAAACCACAAGGCCCAGCGAGGTCTTTGATATTTGGTGTGAAGCTTCACCTAGTGGACCTCTACCAAGATTGTTCAAATTATAGCCCTAGGGCCAAAAATGCCCCGCCCTCGGGGCCTTTGGTTTTACATAGGCTTATACAGGGAAAATCTTTTTCTCTGAAACCACAAGGCTCAGATCTTTGATATCTGGTGTGAAAGTTCATCTAGTGGATGTCTACCAAGATTGTTCAAATTATAGCCCTGGGGCTAAAAATGCCCCCGCCCCGGGGGCCAGTGATTTTACATAGGCTTATATAGGGAAAATCTTTAAAACCTTCTTCTCTGAAACCGCAAGGCCCAGGTCTTTGATATTTGGTATGAAGCTTCATCTAGTGGACCCCTACCAAGATTGTTCAAATCATAGCCCTTGGGCCAAAAAGGTCCCCGCCCCAGGGGCCTTTGGTTTTACATAGGCTTATACAGGGAAAATCTTTAAAAATATTCTTCTCTGAAACCACAAGGCTCAGATCTTTGATATTTGTCGTGAAGCTTCATCAGTGGACCTCTACAAAGGGGTCTACCGGGGGCCTCTGGATTTACATAGGCTTATATAGGGAAAATCTTTAAAATCTTCTTCTCTGAAACCACAAGGCCCAGGTCTTTGATATTTGGTGTGAAGCTTAACCTAGTGGACCTCTACCAAGATTGTTCAAATTATAGCCCTAGGGCCAAAAATGCCCCCTCCTGGGGGGCCTTTGGTTTTACATAGGCTTATACAGGGAAAATCTTCTTCTCTGAAACGGAAAGGCCCAGGTCTTCGATATTTGGTATGAAGCTTCATCTAGTGGACCCCTACCAAGATTGTTCAAATTATAGTACTCGGGCCAAAAATGCCCCTGCCCCAGGCCCTTTGATTTTACATGGGCTTATATAGGGAAAATCTGTAAAAATCTTCTTCTCTGAAACCGGAAGGCCCAGGTCTTTGATATTTGGTATGAAGCTTCATCTATTGGACACCTACCAAGATTGTTCAAATTATAGTGCTGGGGCCAAAAATGCCCCCGCCCCGGGGCCATTGGGTTGTACATGGGCTTATATACGGAAAATCTTTAAAAATCTTATTCTTTGAAACTGCAAGGCCCAGGTCTTTGCTATTTGGTATGAAGCTTCATCTTGTGGACCTCTACCAAGATTGTACAAATTATAGCCCTGGGGCCAAAAATGCCCCCACCCCCACCCCCCCCCCCCCCACCCCTCCAGGGCCCTTTGGTTTTACAAAGACTAATATAGGGAAAACTTTGAAAAATCTTCTTCTCTGAAACCACAAGGCCTAGGTCTTTATATTTGGTATGGAGTTTCAGCTAGTGGACCTCTACTAAGATTGTTCAAATTATAGCCCTGAGGCCAAAAATGCCCAGGCCTCGGGGCCCTTTGGTTTTACATAGACTTATATAGGGAAAACCTTAAAAAAATTTCTTCTGTGAAACCACAAGGCCTAGGTCTTTGATATTTGGTGTGAAATTTCATCTAGTGGACCTCTATCAAGATTGTTCAAATTATAGCCCTGGGGCCAAAAATGCCCCCGCCCCGACACCCTTTGGTTTTACATAGACTTAAATAGGGAAATCTTTAAAAATCTTCTTCTCTGAAACTGCAAGGCCCATGTCTTTGATATTTGGTATGGAGCTTCATCTAGTGGACAATTATAGCCTTTGTTGATATTTGGTATGAAGCTTCACCTTTTTAGACCTCCCTCAACATTATGCATATTATAACCTTGGGGTCAATAATGCCCCTCCCCGGGGCCCTCTTGTTGCTCTATGGATCAGGTGAGCGATCCAGGGCCATCATGGCCCTGTTGTTCAAATTATAGTGCTGGGGCAAAAAATGCCCCCGTCCCGGGGCCCTTTGGTTTTACATAGGCTTATATAGGGAAAATCTTTAAAAATCTTCTTCTCTGAAACCGCTAGGCCCAGGTCTTTGATATTTGATGTGTAGCTTCATCTAGTGGACCTTTGCCAAGATTATTCAAATTATAGCCTTTGTTGATGTTTGGTATGAAGCTTCACCTTTAAGACCTCGCTCAACATTATGCACATTAAAGCCCTGGGGCCAATAATGGCCCTCTCTGGGGCCCACTTGTTACACTATGGATCAGGTGAGCGATCCAGGGCCATCATGGCCCTCTTGTGTTTTATATTAGGATCACTTTTTGTCTGTCATCGTGCGTAAACAATTTCTTCAAACGACATCTCCTCCTAAACTACTGATTGGATTTTGACCAAACTTCACAGGAATGATCCTTAGGTGGTCCCCTTTCAAAGTTGTTCAAATGGTTCTGGTCTGCTGCGCATCTAGGTCACAGGAGCCAAAAATAGATTTTTTTCACCAAAAACTTAAAAAATTTTCTTTTCTGAAACCAGAAGGCCCAGGTCTTTGATATTTGGTATTAAGCTTCATCTAGTAGACCCCTACCAAGATTGTTCAAATTATAATGCTGGGGCCCAAAATGCCCCCGCCCCAGGGCCCTTTGGTTTTACATAGGATTATATTGGGAAATCTTTAAAAATCTTCTTCTCTGAAACCCTAAGGCCCAGGTCTTTGCTATTTGGTATGAAGCTTCATCTAGTGGACCCCTACCAAGATTGTTCAAATTATAGTGCTGGGGCCAAAAATGACCCGCCCCGTGTCCCTTTGGTTTCACATGGGCTTATATAGGGAAAATCTTTAAAAATCTTCTTCTCTGAAACCGCAAGGCCCATATCTTTGATATTTGGTATGAAGCTTCATCTAGTGGACCCCTACATAGATTGTTCAAATTTTAGTGCTGGGGCCAAAAATGCCCCCACTTCGGGGCCCTTTGGTTTTACATGGACTTATATAGGGAAAATCTTTGAAAATCTTCTTCTCTGAAACAGCAAGGCTCAGATCTTTGATATTTGGTTTGAAGCTTCATCTAATGGACCTCTACCATGATTGTTCAAATTATGGTTCTGGGGCTAAAAATGCCTCCTCCACGGGGTCCTTTGGTTTTACAAAGGCTTATGTAGCAAAAATCTTTAAAATCTTCTTCTCTGAAACTGCAAGGCCCAGTTCTTTTATATTTGGTGTAAAGCTTCACCTAGTGGACTTCTACCAAGATTGTTCAAATTATAGCCCTGGGGCCAAAAATGCCCCCGCCCCGGGTGCCTTTGGTTTTACATAGGCTTATATAGGGAAAATCTTTAAAATCCTCTTCTCTGAAACCGCAAGGCCCAGGCCTTTGATATTTGGTGTGAAGCTTCACCTAGTGTACTTCTACCAAGATTGTTCAAATTATAGCCCTGGGTCCAAAAATGTTCCGCCCCGGGCGCCTTTGGTTTTACATAGGCTTATACAGGGAAAATGTTTAAAAATCCTCTTCTCTGAAACCGCAAGGCTCAGATTTTTAGCTCACCTGTCACGTAGTGACAAGGTGAGCTTTTGGGATCACTTTTTGTCCGTCGTCCGTCGTGTGTGCGTCCGTGCGTGTGTGCGTCTGTAAAAAATTTCAAATAAGTATATCTCTAATACCCGATGGCCAATCTTGATCAAATTTCATGTGAAGCATCATCAGGTAGGGGGAAAGGCTGCATAAGGTTTTTGGGCTGATCAGATTGGAATTCTGGTTGCCATGGCAACATATAGCTCCCATAGACTTATAATGGGAAAAATTTAAAAAATCTTCTTCTCTGAAACCACAGGGCCCAGAGCTTAGATAATTAGCTTGTAACAATTTCAAGTGGTCACCTACATATATCCTGCCAATCATGCCGCTGGGGTCCAAATTGGCCACACCCCGGGGCCCCTTAGCTCCAGTAAACTCATATTGGAAAAAAAACTTTCAAAAATCTTCTCTGAAACCATAGGGCCCAGAGCTTAGATATTTAGCATATAGCAACGGCAAGTGGTCACCTGCATAATTCCTGCCAATCTTGCCCCTGGGGTCCAAACGGGCCACGCCCCGGGGCCCCTTAGCTCCCATAGACTTATAATGGAAAAAAGCTTCAAAAATCTTCTTCTCTGAGACCACTGAGCCTGGAACTTAGATATTTAAAATGTAGCAACGGCAAGTGGTTACCTACATAAATCCTGCCAATCATGCCCCTAGGGTCCAAATGGGCCACACCCCAGGGCCCCTTAGCTCCCATAGACTCGTAATGGAATAAAAAAACTTCAAAAATCTTCTTCTCTGAAACCATAGGGCCCAGAGCTTAGATATTTAGCATGTAGCAATGGAAAGTGGTCACCTACATAATTCCTGCCAATTGTGCCCCTGGGGTCCAAACGGGCCACGCCCTGGGGCCCCGAGATCCCATAGGCTCATAATGGAAAAAAGCTTCAAAAATCTTCTTCTTTGAAACCACAGGGCCCAGATCTTAGATATTTAGCATGTAGCAACGGCAAGTGGTCACCTACATAAATCCTGCCAATCATGCCCCTAGGGTCCAAATGGGCCACGTCCCGGGGCCCCTTATCTCCCATAGACTCAAAATGGAAAAAAGCTTAAAAAATCTTCTTCTCTGAAACCACAAGGCCCAGAGCTTAGATATTTAGCATGTAGCAACGGCAAGTGGTCACCTACATAAATCCTGCCAATCATGCCCCACGGGTCCAAATTGGCCACACCCCGGGGCCCCTTAGCTCCCATAGACTTAAAATGGAAAAAAGCTTCAAAAATCTTCTTCTCTCAAACCATAGGGCCCAGAACTTAGATATTTGACATGTAGCAACGACAAGTGGTGAC